>JAQGAD010000464.1:0-37927 GCA_034696625.1 Isotomurus palustris | reverse complement strand
CAGCAACATTTGTGAAAATTGCTGAAAGACGTTCTGGTACCCTCAGGAGGAACTACAAAACAAACAAACCATTATCTCATTATCTTCAGCCACATCTTTATTCCAGAATTAAACTCACCAGTATTTGAACTTCATGGCTGGCCCTGCAGTGACTTTAGCAGCACTCAGCCTTGATCCCGGACCTCCAGGGACCATCAGCGGAGTTCCGTCGTCATCGACATCTCCTCCTCCTCCCATTCTGCTGAGGTCCGCCCTGTCCTCCTCTCCCCCCGAACTTCTCCCACTTCCCGACATATTTGAACTGAGGAAAAGATCCTTCACTGTAAACACCAACGCCAACGTCAACACAAAATAAAACGTGTGCGCTCCGTTTCCGGCACCGCCAACTCCTCCTACTCTATCCGCCATGTCAAAACTCTGGGCTTATCGAAGCCCAAACCATAATTTGCGGAAAACCAGGTAAAGTACAATGGATATCAATTTTCCTCCTATGAGAGATGACGAGTGTATTTTGCACAAAACAAAAGTGTACTGACTTGAATTAAAAATGGGAGTAAGGAAAATCCCACGGAGTAAAATGAACAGCCAACAGCCAGATGGACATGTAGTCGTGTTGAGTGGAAGCAATAAAACCCTCCCTAAGTTTCCTTGTACCAAATTCCATGTGAAAAAAACTGGACAAGCTTCTCTTCTCCAGAGAGACACTCCAGAGTGTACGAAATACTCACGGAGAAAATTAGTTTTTTTTAGTACGAGGAAGGGGAAGGACACAATGTAAAAATTTAAAGTTGACTAGTCTTCATCAACAGGAGGAAATCGGGCTACAGAATATGACGGATTTGTTTGCTGATGTTTGCTGGCCAATACTGGCGGTGGGACGTAGTCAGGGTCTTGTGTGGGGTCATAGACGACCTGGACACTTCGAGAGGTCATGACAGGTGGTGGGGGCGGCGGGGGTGGTGGTGGAGGACCGGGGTCTTGAGCAAAGGAGCCAAGGACATTAGCTAAAGAGGCGTGCATGAGGTTACGGATTTCAGTGGAGGCGAGGACTCGTTGGACAATATCGTCGACTTGTGTGGGTAGGGAGCTTTTGCGTGCTGAAGGAACTATTGAATCTTGGATGGATCGACGAATCGCTTGGGCGAATGTGTTCACAGGGTCCATCGAAGGAGGTGGTGCAGGGACCTGAGATGGGAAGTTCCTTGTTTGTGGAGGATTGATGCAATTGTCTTGGTACATTTGTGGAGGAGCTGGATTGTAACAGTTGTTTCCTCTGCCTCCGAATCCTGGAGGACGCTGATAAGCATTCCACGCTGGATTCGCGTAACCTACGTGGGTCGGTGGTTTTCTGACGAAGGGATTCAAGGGGCACAGGGGCTTGTAAGCTGGGGTCTTTCGACAACGCGGTTTGCATGTTAATGGGGAGTTGAACAGTCTGGCTCCAGGGACTGCAAGATGTTCATGCTTTTAAGTCATCTTGTACTCGCAAATAACTTCTTGAGGTTTAATTTATCTTACTATTTAATTCTCGTACATTCTGAAATTGAGTTACTGACGGGAAGTTATTCATCTCTTGGGTCGCTGTGACCGTTTGGCCTTGGACGAACATGGGGGTCCAGTTCGTATCATTGCAGTACTTAGGGGCACATTTGTAAGGATAAGGATCCCGTCGCTTGTATGACGAGTGCGGGTTTACATAGTCATCACATCTTTGTTGCTTTTGCATCTTCAGCTTACAGTATCTCCTGCAATTTCCAGGAACACAAGTAAACGAAGTTAGAAATTAAATAGGAAGTGAATTAATGGTGGAACTTTTTGAGTGCAACTTTACTGGGCAACTTCATCAGGAATGGAACATCTGTACGTGTTATTCCCAACTGTAGTTGTTTGCATGGAGGAATCCATTTTCTCATTTACGGGAATTGGATTTGCAGGAGGTGTGATGAAAAGCTGTGAAGGGATCTTTGGCAAGGCCGTTGTTGAGCCTGAGAAGTCGAAACTCTGTGTGAGATTTGTTTCATAAAAGTATGTTATTTCAAAGCTTTTTTCACTTGCCTTGACCATTTAAAGTTATCATAGTTTGCTGTGAAGTTTGTTTTTGCATGGAACCGAGTGGTTGTCCAATTCTTGTCTGTGAAGTTTGTTTTTGCATGGATCCGAGTGGCTGTCCAATTCTTGTCTGTGATGTCCCTCGATCGGATTGATTACTTCCACGGCGGCCGTTCCGGGGATCGTTCGCTAGCAGGTAACTGGGGCTCTTTCCTGTGATACCGGAGTTGCTTTTTACGTGCATTAAGGATGTCACTGAGGATGCCCCTTTTAGATTTCCCCCACCTTTTCAAATTCACATTAATGCTTGATATTACTTAATTGCTTTGAAATATGAACACACGCTGAACATTTTAATAAAACTAAATGTGTCATACGTTTCACAACCTGCAGACTGTATTATGAATTCAATAAGCTTTCTAACTCCATCAACGAATTCCATGAGCTTAGCGAGCTGCTTGTCCACATCCATTTGTCTGTATTCCATCGACAGAGATGTTCGCCTGAAAGCTTCAACATTTTGTTTCGCCTGAGTCAAATCCAAGTTGCCTAACTTCTGATTTTTTAGAAAGGCTAGATTCGCTATGAATGGGAGGATTTGTGCTGAACGGTTTTCATCCAGCTGGTTCCCAATTTTGGATATCCTGGTTATAAAATTAACTGTGAAACCAGTGAAATTGTGAACGCAGGAAAGAAAGGGATTTACTCGGCTAAAAGATCATTTATCTCTTTTTCGTTCCTCCCATTTGGCTTGGACACTGCGAAAAGATACTCGAGGTATTTGCATGTAAAGTCTTCGATCTTCTTGATCCACTGCCCACTTCCCCATTCAGGAGGCTGCTGGGTTCCATTTACCACTTGATTAAATTTAGCTACTGAGTCTGTTTTCTTTTCCATGTTTGATCTGATTCGTTGTACTTTGAATAATTAGCATCTACTTTACATTGTCATATCACATAATACTTGAATTTTGTTTTATACTTTCATTTTACTCCCAATAATCGTTTCAAAATAAAAGTGTGCATTTGGAATCGTCTGTTCATGAAGTTTCAATTTCCATAACATTTACAGCTCAATGGTGGATGCTTCTATAATCTGTAATTGCCATTATTCATTGCAGAGATTCGCAAATGTGCTGATATACTGATGGAAGCATTTTAATGAATGAATCACTCTTTGTTGACGAGAGGGAGGCGGAGATGCCTCGATCTTGCTTCTCTTGATTAAATCGTGAGAGAATCGAGTAAATGTAAAAATTGCATATCTATACTTGCTTTCTTACTTTATACTGCACACCACTTGTGATGAATGTGGGGCACCCATATGTAACCCGTTGTTCAACTGAAACATATGCAACAGACATTCTCTCACACTACTTTTCAACTTTTCAACATCATCCCAGATGATTATGGTGGAAAGAACAAATATTACATTACCCAGTTTGTTTTGACATTTGACAAAATGTGACAAATAACATTGAACTTTTTAGCATTATTGTAGTAATCTCATCATGACAAGTTTGGAAGGAGTGACGTGATCAGTTTGAATTTTAATAATAAAAGTTTAATTGTTAGAACCAGCTTTTAATCTTTATGATCGACATGACATGATTTTGCACGAAAGGATGGGTGGATTTCTTTGTGAGCCTAAAAGATATTAAACGAATAAACAAGCAAGGAGTAAGTCAGGTAGTTTTGAGAGAGTGATATTCTAAAGTGTAGCAACTTTCACCACTGCCCTTATATTGATTTTTTTATTGACACGAGACTATATACACAAAAGACTTATTCTACAGACTGTGGTAGACCCTACTGGAGAAACGTCATCGCAATAACGTGTAAATCTTAGAATTCTCAGAAAGTTGTTCAATAAATCATTACACAACTAAAATATTACGACAATTAATTTTATTGTTTAAAACATTAAATTCAAGGAATATTTAATTGATCTACAATCCTGACAATATTCACATAACAAGTGGCTAAACACACGTGTTCCATTCATTCATACTAATTGATTGAATTCTTTGTAGCAAAACATCTCAATAAAATATTATTATCTAAATTCCACGTGAGAGATTTATAGATCAATATTAGGGATATCGTGATAAATTACAAATCCCCTGCCGATAAAAATTAAGGTAAGTAATCATTTCTTGAATTTATTAGTGTCTGAAGTGGTTGTAAAATAATTGAAATGGTCATGTTTTAAAGAAAAGTCTAGCGAACTTCATGGAACTAGATGTTCTTTTATCCTCCAGTAAACGGCCATACTCTTTTGTGGTTAGTCAGGCCGTTAGCAAAACTTCGATTAATTGTGCTCAAGGAATGAAATGAGTTGAATTCAATTGTGTTTTCCGTCTTGGCTGAAATTAACATAATACACCTTTCCTATTCTGTCTTTAGTCTATTGTTCTGAATTTTATTTGTGTGTGTAAGTATACTGGGGTGTCTTTCTGAATTCCCTTATCTCAGACGTTTAACCAAGATCATGTGTGTTTATGTTGTGTTACGTATTTGATACTTTCCAGTGGGATTGTCTGTCACGCCATTTTTAAGACTGTTTAGATAAAAGTTATAAAATGAAATCATCCAGCAAACTCCAGTCCAGACTGCTAAATAAGAGCGGATGCTAGAAAGCCAGCCAGCTTCTGTTTTGATCTCTTTGAGTGTTGGGGAACGCACTACCAACAGAAAGCTTCAAAAATATGAATATTTAAGCATTCAAAGTATCATTAGTTGGGATTACCTGCCACTCAGTCAGCAGTAGGGCATGAAAAAGAAAGGAGGTTTTAGATGTATTGAGGTTGATGAAATGTTAATAGCGAGTTGCTTCAGAATTCATTGCAAGTGGCTCCCGTCCTTACTGCACTAAGAAACCAAAATACACCGAGACCGAGTTATTTCACGAAGTTCATTTTTAGCGACATTTGAATACTTATCGTTCACAGCAGTTCATGTTCTGCTGATAATTTAAGCACCTGCACGTACCGACGTACCAGGGCACCTTAACTTAACTTTAACAGATCGTCTTACAAAATTCAATGAATGGGAATAAACACATTTGCAATCTACTTTCCCTTAAAGAAATATATAAAGACATATGCCTACTAGATTCTCTGTAGCAGTGATAAATAACTTCAGGTGAGGTGAGAGGGGACTGGGTATATTGATCTTTGCCATTTGTGTTAGTACATGAGTTGATAAATATATTTATCTCCACATCACATCAAAATATATGCTGCCAAATAACTTACATTTAATCTCGTGCCATTCCGGCGCAACATTTTCCACCAGCTTATTAGCAAAAGATGTTGTCGGTTGTGCATTGTGTCTGACAAAGCACAAGGGTTAATCATTATGTGTCAATAAACACAACGAAGTTGTGACTTATCCATTTTACTTCCTGTTGTGCGTAAAATGGAAAGATGGAAACAAAAGACGTCTTTTGTTTCCACCAAGATAAATTAAAGTAATATGTTTTATTCATTCTGATAATCGTTATTTAAAACTTTACTGGAGAGGGAGTCAGGAGTTAGGGAGTCATTACATTTCTAGAGTTTCAGAGTTACTCATACTCTACGCTGTATCGCATAAAAATTAATTATCGTTAGATTGCTAAATAACAACAAACAGCATGAAGAAAACAAAATTCAACGGAACTTGAGAAAGCATAACTTAGCAAGTGTAGTTTTAAATCTGGATCCTTCCGTCTTACGATTTGCTAGAGATGCAGTTGTAAAGCATTAACATATCTGTTTTGAATCGATAACTAATCTCTGGCGCATGAAAACTAATTCTGACAAACAATTAGTAATGTAGAGAAGAGGTTACGAAGAAATCTGCGTATGAAAGAACTGATGGTGATGTGTGATATGCATTAATTATTGTGTAGCTCTGGCTAACGTCTCTTTCATTCATGAACTGTACATTTCCATATTTTACAATAATGCTCTAGTGCGCTAGTGTCCAAGACTCGAAAGGTGATTCAAGTTGACTATTATTTCCCTTCGTGTAGAACACAGTTCTGGTTGAAGGAAGTTAATTATTTATAAATTTAATAATAAATAATCATTAGCTTGGAAAGGCAGGTTTCATCACATCAACCTTTGCGATAGGTTGTGATAAGAGTGGTGGTTGACTGTGACTCATCTAGCCATTTATTCATTTGAGATTTGTGGTACTAGAATAATAATGGAACTATGGAACAGCACAAATGCACTTCCAACTTCTAAGCGTAAAGGTTTTTCTATCACATCCATTCTGTCGTTGTCTTCTGAGAGTTTAACTGTACCTTGAGAAAGAGAAGTAAAGACTGTAATCTCAATCTCTACTTGGTCGTTTACACGCTGAAGGAGTATTAGTATTTGTTTGTTTGCCGAGTCGTCTACCAAGTGATTTACTGTCTTTCAGAGACATTGTTTAAAGCAAGGAGCATCTACAAGTGCAATGATCATCTCCGTATCAGTGTATTTAACTTCCCTGCCTCCAACAAATGTTAATCGTTAAAGGTTCAACTTGTTGAGCTTCAACGAGAGAAAAGTCTGAGCTATAGTCAAAGCCCCTCTAGAAAAGTTTTAGTTTTACCTAAGTGATTGAGTACACAAGTTGAAGAAGTTTTTATGAGTTAACTAGTACGCCCCACAGAAACAGTGTTTGAATTGTCTCAAGAGAGATTGAACACACCTGATCACAATTTTCCAAGGAATTTTTCCGACGCGAAGGAAAAATCGGCACGCTAAGGATAAGTCCAATCTAGCAGATAAGTGAATTGGCTGCTAAGAAGTTTTGCAAACTTCAAACTATCTTGAAGGAAAGAAGGCGTCCCTAAGGACTTCACGAGGAAAAATGCTAAGCCCAAGTAAACTTCCTTTGATTTTGGTATTGTTATCTTGCGTTCATGGTCATCACAGCGTTTCGGTAATCATAGGTTTCGTATCTAGACATTTTTTCTAAAATTCTTAAATACACTCCTGACTTTACGGCTTGTGTAATTAATTGTATGGGGATCTTCGGGTTAGAGCTACATGAAGCCATTGCATATCCATTCCAACAGTACTGATCTTCGATAATTTTTTTAGAAGTCACTACTCGCCAACTCATTGCAGTTTATGACAAAGTGAACTTGTAAAAGTCATTTTAGGTAGATCTTCAATGTAGAAACAGAGCTGGAATACAAGTAACTGGATCTGGTAGGCGTGAAACTAAATTGTTTACGAGATTTCATGCTCGCGATGAATATTTTTTATGCAGATTGAGTTTTTTCGTCTCTATTTTTTGCCTAAAACTATCATTGGATTCACGTACGGGTAAATGAAGTAGAGAGAGCAAGTGCGGACTCAGTCCTGCACACGCGAATAATGGTGTACTTGAAAAAATAATTGCGTAATTTTGGTAGTTTAAAGAAGGTTTAGTGAGGCTGGAGTCACAGGAAATCCTGTAGGCTATGAGTATAGACGCGTTTTGGTATTCAGTTCTGCTCGCACCTGGATTTAACCGGTATTTCATAGAGAGTCCTGATTTCGACTTAGTCGAATTTAAAGGGTCATTTTATTCCCATTTACGGATCCCAATGGACTTGGAGGTGTTTTAGTAGAGGGAATCAATATGAAATATTCACAGTAAAAACTGTGATGGAAGTTATCGCAATGGGGAAGGATGTATTTGGTTAGTTGAAGTAGCATCGGGATCCTTTAATTTACTTTACAATGTGTGTTTTCAATTGACAGATAATCCGAAGTACGCCCGAGCGTGGCGAAGACCCAGCGCGTTCTTTACAATCGGAGAACAATCTGATGAAGACTCGGAGAATTTCAACGAATTTGATTCAGATGACGAAACCAGTGATCAATTGTCTGGAATTCGAAGGAGATCGTCTGTGCCATTTCACTACTCTTCTAATTCGAGTTTAGGTGAGTGATTTTTAAAGAAGCAATTTATATGTAGCTTTTGACCCCAATACTGGCTAAGTAGTTGAAGGCAAAAATAATATTTTGGAAAATATTATGGAGCATATAATATGCAATACCAAATTGTCGAAACTGATTTGTCTATGTACATTGGTGCATTAGGTGACGCTTCGAATAGACTCCCATTCCCATGTGTAAAGTGTCTTTCTATTTCTGTCCTACGAATCTCAGAAATCCTTGTTTTCTTGCAAGAAGCTCCAACTCCAATCAATGCCAACTAAAATTTTAAAATTTTAATGTATATGAGTTGATGTTAAGAACGATTGTGTATTGTGCTGATCGCCTTATCAGAGGATGAGGAGATCTATTCAAAGATATGTTGAGAACGCAATCGCCACAATTTACACTTGTGAATTGATTGTTGTTCTTCGTCATTAACTTAATGCATAAATTTTAAGTATGCAGTCTGTCAGAACTATTGTCATGAATTGTTTTTATTTCTGTACTCGTGCAACATTAGTAGTGAGTGAGTGGATCCGCAGTTGGTGGACTGGAAAGTTTGAAAGGATGAATTTTGCATCCATGGAAGGCCCAGTAATCCTCAGCAGTGATTTTCAAAGAAGGGATTGTAAAGCTTTTGTAGCTGTGCAGCTAGTAATACTTAGAGCTATTGCTATCATATTAATGTGGAAAAGTGGAAGTGCAGTTGAGGGGAATACATGAAAGCCTCTATATATAGTGAGAATTTATAATATATTGCATATTAGACAGAACACTTAACGCACTTTTAGAGGTAGCATGCGAAGTTATGGTCGAAAAGTTAATCTCTATTGTACCTACTCATCAGCTCTGGGAGGCTCATACACAATGGATCACACGGTGTTAAGATTTCCCTGACAGAAACTAAACTTACAACAACACTCGGTCATATTGTAGTCATACATAAATATTTCAGCCACAAGCAAAAGCAAAAGATAAGAATTATCTAATGTTTTAAAGTTAAATTTAAAAAATCTTCCACACACGTTTTTGCGTGACTTTGATTGATTTCGTCTGCTACTGACTGTATCAACACGAGTCAAGAACAGAGGAATTGTGTCAATATATTAATTAGCTAATTTAGAATTATACAGTATACATATTATGCTCAAAACAAATTGTAATTATATTCATCCCAACAAATTATAGAAGAGGAAAATTCTGCGCATTAGTGTGAACAAAAAATAATAAATTAAAACAAGTTTTTTAAAAATTGTATGGGTTTCTGAACGGATGGAAAATTGTGTGTGACAGTGTGCGTGCGTGCTTATGGAATCAAACCTTTAAAAGAAGCGTGTAATCGTGTAATGTTACACGTTTTTTGAAGATTCCTTGAGTGTGTCAGCATGAATAAGATATGCTGGTAGCTGTTTTGATAAAATAGTGAACTTGTTTTTGGTTATAGTAACTGGAATTTCATTGAGCTAAATAGTTCAATCAGATTGTTATTATTGTAGTGTGTCAAATGACGAATGATTCTAAAGCTGCCCTTAAGATTTCTTTTTTTGTATTTTTGATTGACTTATGGTTCTTTGATGATCCGGATCTCTGTAAACTAGGAATGAACTCAGGAATTGTAACGTCAGAAAATGAATAAGCTTTTATGCATTATATGATTCTTTAACACTGTGGTTAGTGTTTTGGTTTGTCGATTTTAAATTTCAAAGTAGATAAAGAAATGTTTAAAATTCGTAGAAGATTAAGCGTTTGTCATACATCTGGTGATATTTAGTTTTCATCAGACAGAGATCAGCAGTTGGCAGTGCTGCATTCATGTGTGAAGCCAGTTTTTGTTGTCAGTTTGTGTAGCTAGTGTTTCTGCGAAATCTGGATTTGGAATCTTGAAGGGACAGTATAGTTCGTGTTGATGCATGGCAAGGATATGATACATGTCATTTTGTATTCGTTCGGATAAAAATTCCCCTAAATACAATAATACTAAATATTCAACAATCGGCAATCTATAAAATAGAAAAGAGGAAAAGGAATCGTCTACAGTTTGACCTCAGCTCTCATCAAGTATCAGGGAATCTTAGAGAGGCTTCTAGATTTGATCTTTATAGCTAAAATAATTTAAAAGTACATTAATAATAAGGAATCCAGTATGGATTTTAAGTACAGACGCCTCCTGGAGTCGTACTCCTCAGATCCTTACGTTAATCAAATGTGGGAGTTGGTTATAAATTGTGGTGGAAGTGGATGTGGAAGCAGATTCTCCGCAGGTAATGATTTTGCACTTGAGTCTTGGGAATCACGTCGTGTTGTTGGTACGAGCGCATCTCAAACGACCCATAAAAGTAATTGTGATTAATTACCGTGTTAAATCATTTAATTCTTTGATTCGTAATAATTAAAAAGCAATTAATGGCAAACAAGATTTCAGAGCGCAGGACATTAATTTACTCTATGTGATATTCTCTTCCAGACAGCGACACGGAATTCGGAGAGAAGTTGGCTGAAAGACGAAGAATCAACCGCAGAGAAAGTGTAATCCCGATGCAGCAAGGACTCCAGACTTGGGTTGACATTAAAAAGGAAACTTCCACAGATGGGGGCGAAGTGGGTGAGGCATCTACGAAAGGACCGATTACAACAGTCCAAATTCCCATCGCCAAGAAGAAAACAAGTACTTACGAGGAAATCAAGGAACTCCTCAATGCTGGAAAGATCAAGGAAGCCAAGTTAAGTGTGAGAGATGGCGATTGGGAACTCACCGATGAGATTCGATCCCGTTTGTGGGCACTTCTTGCGTCGATTCACGAAACAAATCGTACGTCTTTGGATGGAATGTATTGGGATTCTGTAGGTCAGATTTTTGGATCACAAGGTAAGGTTGAAGGTTAAAACAACATTATTAAGGATGGCTGTGTACACTCATCAGTATAATGAGCCTTGCTTCTCCATCTCGATTTCCAAGTAATAAAGTAATTGAGTTTATAATTATGTTTACTTTGTATCTCATGTAGATGCTCTCCCGGATAAGCAAACATGCCTCCCGGGTTTCACGGACTCTCATTTCCTCCTTTACTACGGGTTATCTCCCGAAGGAAGGACATTTTGTGATCGAATCGTCTCAGTTGTTGGCTATGTGTACCCAGAGATAACTTACTGTCCCTTGGTTTTGCCTCTAGTCTCACTCTTCCTTCATTACGTTCAGGTAATTTTGAAATTTGTTTATGTAGTGTATTATTGGTCCATGTTTCCGTGAATTCTCTGAAGGTGTGGCTTAACGTCTTACATGTGTGCAAATTCTTGTTTGGTAACGCAGGAGGAGAAGTCATACAACGCCATATGCACTCTTCTTTCAGCTCGACACAAAGTCTTTCTTACCCAGACTAAGTTGCAATGGGAAATAACGTGTAACACAGCAATGCATCTTACCAGAAAGTTTTCCGTGAGTCAAAATCTTCCTCTCATTTTAATACCCAAATCCCTTCGGTTTTAAATGATTCCATAGGAAGCCCCGTCATTTTTTCACACATTCCAATTAACGATCATTCAACCATATTTGTGGGTATAATCTCATCCACGCTTAGTCGTGCCTACTCTTCGTATACCTCCAGACCTGGATCTCGTATCTATACGGCATTCCAGAGTTTAATTAATTACTTACCAATTAATTGAATGTCTGTGTGCCGAACAGAAGCCGGCCTTCACATTCATCTCAAGAAATCTGAAGCCTGGAGAGAAGGTTGAGAATGTGTTTAATGGATGGATATGGTGGATCTTCAGAGACTTGCCTTTGTCTCATTTGGTAAGCTACCCAATTGAGTTCTTGTTTGTTTTCAGAGATGACATGACTCGAATCATGTTCATCATTTAAGTACTCATAACTCTTTAAATCGTAAGCTTGCATGAAAGTCACAAAGCAAAGACGATATTCATCAGTCCTCACGAGTCAAAGTAGTAAACAGTTTTTTATTATTTCCTTGCTGAGAAACCTGAATTCATGCTAAGACATATGAAGGAACGTATTACTTGTAAATCGTAGTTTGGTGGTACGGGACAGAATATAGTCGATGAGGACTCCTTAATCAAAACAGATTTAATCTTTGAAATCCATAGGGTTAAAATGTGCTTAGTAGTTGAGAGAAAAGTCAAAGCAGCAGGTGGTGGGGGATTAACATAAGTAATTGTGATTATGCCATTAAATGTGTATCTTCGATAATGATGTGATTGGTATTTGACTCATTTGATCTTTTGCAGGCTCGAGTGCTCGACTGTTTTCTGACCGAAGGAATTAAGGTTTTGTACAGAGTAGCAATATCTCTCTTACTATCCTTCACCAAAGCCTGTAACTCTGATTCCAAGTGGTCTAATCTCCTCCAAACCTCTGGAGTTGACACTGCCATGTCAAAATTCTGTCGTGATATCACCGTGAGTCCTGAAATGCATTGATTTTTTGCAAGTAGTCCTTCCTCTAAATTCTTACGTATTATTGATGCCAACAGTTTCGCAAGTTTGTACACTTTTTGTGCTCATGTTTTCGTGAAAATCTCAAAACAAGTGTCTTAATCGCTTTATCAAATCAGAGCACACTTGCACTCTCAGCTTAGAATAACTTGTCTCAGACTTCTGACTTCAAGTGTTTTATTCGCTTGACTTCAACAATTTGTAAATACATAATTAGGGCGTGAAGTAAATGAAGTGCAGCAGAGTTTCCACTAAATTACTAATTAGGCCTAAACGAGTTCTTCTAGTTTCCAAATCTCTCTGTCAACCTCGACAACAGTCAAATAAGCGGTTGGTGAAGTGATCCAAAATGTGTATTAACTTTCAGTTGACGCCCCAGCGGCTTCTCAAGTCTGCATTTTCTATCAGAGCCTTCCGAGGCTCAGAAATACGAAAGATTTCGACAAAAGTCGAACTGATGTTGAAATCCCATCACCACGCCCATGGAGGAAGCTCAGGAAGTAAGCTGAACCGCTCCAAATCCACCGAAAACTTGCCTGACTCTCAGTCCCAAATGGATATTCAGATGATGTCACACACATTGGCTATCAAAGAGGTACGGATTAATATCCCATAGATTTACATAACTGATAAGCTCCTAAGGAATAGAAGCATACTGCCTACTCTGCTATCTGTTGCTCTCAGCTTTTCGGGAGTGGGCACAACGTTAAGCGTTAAACGTTGGAATGTAGATGAGCAAACTCACAGTTATTTCCATTTTCCTCAATTTGCCTTCCAAATTGAGGAAATACGCTTCTTCTTTCGACACTCACCTTCTTTCAGTAGTGCCGAAACGAAACAAATATTTTGACTCTCTGATTTTAACAATTGATAACCATAAGTGAGATGAATCTCTTTCATTTTCTCATGCTGCCTTATCTTCATCTGCTGGGTTTATGTGGTTGGTATTTTACAATAAATAATAATAATAATCGCTATGTGCTTGCTTCGCCTGGTGTATCAATGGGTTTCATCCTTCGTTGGATTGTTGACTTCACGTCCAAAACCAAATTCGTGTGTATGGATTCCTCCTCCCCTTCCACCTCCCCTACAACTTTCTCTTACACCGAATTCCTCGCAGGGAAAGAGTACTCCTGAACACAGGAGTCCTGCGATGGGACATTTTCCCATTGCGGATCTCAATTCATGCGTTGATAAAGATCGAGTAAGTGTTTCCAGTCTTCAGTGTTAAGCCCAATTGGGTTGCTTAAAAGCTCTTCTTTTTGCGTTGAGAATGGGGTCAAAATTCGTTTTATTTTGAAGTTATTTAATTTGTAAATACTCGGATGTTGTTATTTACAAGTACTTCATCTATTTCAGCTCTTGGCCTTGTGGCAATGGCTTCCTTTAAGGATCACGATGTACCAACCAGTTCTTCTTTACACCACGGAGGAACATGGGTGCTCGTTGACCACATTCTTCAAGAGAGTTGACCCTCATGAACCAACTATTTTGATTATCAAGACTACGACAGATGAGGTACTTTAGGTTTTGAGACAGCTATTTATAAACATCAAAGATTATCTGTATTATTATCTACAGCGAGATAATCTGTTATATTATTTTTTCAAAGGTTTTTGGAGCATACTGTTCGACGCATTGGGGAACAAGAAACGAGAAGGATGAAAAAGGAGAAAGGCAACGGTATTTTGGAACTGGAGAGACGTTCTTGTTCTCCCTGTGGCCGGAACGGAGGAAGTACCCGTGGGTTGGAATTCAACCTCGACCTGCAGAAGGTGAAGAACAAAATGAAAATGAAGCGGAATCTGAACAAAACAACGCGAAGAAAAGAAGAGTCAGAGGTTCGGAACTTTTTATGCACGCGGATGCTCACATGATCTCAATTGGAGGAGGGTACGCAGAGTTGATTCTCTTTACAGATAAAAAATATGTCTTTACTGCGAAGATATTAATTGATTAATGATTAATTTAATCCTTTGAAATCTACAGAGAAGGTCAAGGAATTTGCCTCGACGAAGACTTGCGATTTGGAAAGACAGAAAGATGCAACACATTTGATAATCCACCACTCGTAGACAAAAAAGATTTTGAAGTTTCGGTCTTAGAAGTGATCGGATTTTCCTGCGGGTAGACTTTTTGAAGAAAGAAGCAAAAGAATAAACCATATTCAATGTAAAGTTAATTTAATGTTGCTTCAAGCTAGCCGACAATCAAACATGTAGTCTAGCAAATTGAACCCGAGCAAAGAGCGTAGCGATCTTAAAGTTTTGTTTTCATTTATTTTACCTTCACAAAAAGATGAAGAAAGTTTGTATGAGCAGTTTGAGATATTTCATAATTTAAGCATTTAGAGACAGAGCCGTTTATTTCTACTTAAAGCAGTCAATCATCGAGATTTATCTATGTAAGCGTTTATACGTTATCAATTTATTATTTAAACGTTGAAAGTTACTACTTTACTACTTAATCCTGACTTGAGCATTTATTTAACCGTTGGGTGTCCTAAAAAGTAATTTTACGTAGCGTTCACCTTTAACTAGTCTTAGAAAGGACTGTTGAGTCCGTTATAAAACGCTTCTACTACATTTATTTTGCAATTTTGATTTAGCGAATTTAGCGAAAGAATTTTGATATGTAAAATACGCAGAAAGTAATAAGGAAAAATCAGTGTGTCTTAAAACCGTAGATGAAACAAAGTAATCACTGTTGTGGCCATAATTTACTGTGTAGGCGACAGTTCGCGTAGAAAACGAGATTAGAAAGTGATCAGTGTTTGAAAAAGTCAAAGTGCTTCTCAATTAAATTGTACAGAGTCCAAACAATGTAAAATATTCACCCGCATTTCTTAATCTAATGATATTTATGATACGGTACATGATAAACGGTAGGCTGGTATCGTCTCATCCCCTCCTATGCGTTGAATAGATAGACTGATTATATTAAATTGTATTGAGTGATGTTGAGATTTGTTTCCAACAAAACACGTCTCTCCTGGTAGGTTGAATGACAGCGTATACCTGTAGTGTATAATGTTTTGTTCATTGTCTATCACTTATATGTGTGCAACATGCATAATGATGAAGCGTAGTGATAATTTCAAAATAGACTTAAATCTTAAGACTAGAAACTAAAAGTAAGTTACGAGCGATAGAGAAGAGAACACACACACACACACACAATGTCAGTCGAATGAGTAAAATTAATTTTAGTCTGCTTAAAGTGAGAAATAAAACAGCAGTTCTTTCATCGAAAGCTGATGATAATAAATTAACACCTTGAAACCTTTCTAAATATAACTGTCCGTAATTGTTTACTTGCACATTTATTTGCATACAAACTCTGTGGGTTAAATGCTTTAAATTCTAGTAGGTAACAATGGTTTGTGGTGACTTTAAAGAAGTACCCTTCATAGTTATCAGTTTCAGTGGAAGGACGAAGGAAGTACTTCGATAGAAAGAAAGGAAATGCACCATGTTGGTGTTGGAGTTGGTAAGCCGGAGTGTATAGTTCGGAATAAAAGTGGTATAAAAATATGAATGAAAAGTAAAAAGGAGGTCATCTTTCATGATGAATGAGATCCACCACCACCACCACAATTGTACCGTAGTTTATTATATGTGCGTCAGTATAAGTTCGTCCAGCAACTTGTTCATCTTCGGATGCGGATGACACTATTCCACATCTCTCCAAGTGGTTCACCATAAGAATATGCAACATTCGTAATATAAATGGTCATTCCTTACGTATGTCGTATGTGTGGATAGTGCTTAGCAAAAAAGTGTCATAAATCCTACTTCGTCAATCCTCTTCTTCCTTATAAAAATGAGTAGAATGAAATTGTATCTAGCAGCCAAGTCTCTTAATCATTTTCCTGTATTGTGCTTATATTCAACATTGCCGTCTTATTCACCATTTCAGTCAGTCTCATAAGATATTACACATCTTAATCTTCGTCTTTTTATATTCTCTCTGTGTATAAATATTATTTTGAATTTTTCTCTTGTCCAGTTCTCTCATCTTACCAGTCCGGTAGTCTTCTTCTTATATAAAAAATCTGAGTAATAAATTATATAGTTCCAATATGACGTGATCATCATCATCCACTGGAAAAGGAAAGTGAGACTGGAGCAATAACGATGCACGTAGCTCGAAGCTTTGTGTACGTATAAAAGATAAACCAACTACACGTTTACATGTATAATATGATTCTTCATTGATAAAAAAGAATCTCCCTTGGCCTATTTGATTGATTGAATTAATATTCAAATCCCGAAGAAGACTGCCCATCCGTTGAGTCAGCATGAGACCAACGCTAACCATTGTGTGTAAAGATAAGCCCTTGCAACGATGATGTCTTGATGATATGATCCCTTGTAGAAATCCATCACCTTTGCTCACAAGCTTTCCTTCACGTCTCAATCTCATAACCCAGCAGGGAAGGTTGGTCCACAATGGAACTATGACTGAGATTATGTAAACAATTGCCTATTGACTATATAGTAATGTGGAGCATGAAGTTGAAGCAGGTCTGTGTGTATTAATACCCTGGAGATAATCACCTACGTATCGTGTGCCTGTGTGGATGGGATTAATTGCTCTTCCTCCTGGTAATTTACAACATCCCAATTATCCCTACAAATCAAAGATAACGTGAGCAGCTCGAAGGGATTTTGATTTGAAGTCAATCTTCGGGGTTATTTTGAAGCCTTAATCGCCTCTCTCACAAACAAAAGGATGTGTTATGTAAAACAACCGAAGGGTTAAGAAATTACGTGGAATTACACACAAACCGAGACATGAAGGGAAAGAAGGCTTGTTATTATTATTTCTACTAATACTCTAGTAATACTGTTAGAGGGATTCATAAGGAAGGAAGGATGAGGAGAGGTTGGACTCTCTCTCTTTCTGTAATAATACATCTTCGTAGATTGAATTGACTTCTTCGCGTCTCTTCCTCTGCTGCACAAGACTTGTTGGTGGTGGCTATGGTGGAGTGTTACGTACACACAGTGTATGAATGTCTTCAGCTTTCTTCAAGAATATCGCTCTTCCTTAAAGCAAAATCTGGAGATTGAGGAAGAGACGAAACAAGAGTTCTTTCATTCTTCAGTGGTAGTGGAGTCTTTGAATGGGACAGGACTCTGGAGAAACGATTTTCGGTTTCTCAGTTTCTTATTAAGAAGATACTCTCCACTGTATAATTATCCTCACACATACACCACAGAGGTATTATTGTGATTAAGAGTTGGGAGCCACGAATACCTGTCTAACGAGCGCATCTTTGGAAGAATTCTGTACTTTTAAGGGAAATAATCAGCGAATGTAAGTTAGTGTGAATTGAGACACATAGGGAAACTGGGCAGGATGTGAGCCCAGAGATATTCTTTTAGTTCCAGGAAGGACAGTCAAAGAAGAGAGTGACTATCCGTCAAGAGATTGGCTTCTATGTATGTGTAATCATTACAAGAGAGAGTAAGTTTAAGTGGTGAATGGACGCGATGGAGAAAAGACTTTTAAGGACTCTGGGTGACTTTACATAAGCCCTCAATTACATTTGGTTTAACATTCTATTCTGCCAGCAATTTAAATGTGTTCAGTTTTTTCATGAATTTTGCCAAAATTGTGTTGCATCAAATGAACGGAGATTTTTGAGATAACACATTCGCAACGAGTATTAGTGTGTGATTTCAGTAGTGGTGGACACTCACCAGCTACTAAATACCAAAGTGTGTATGAATTACTCATCAACTGCTTATGAAAATTACGTTTTCTAGTCTTCGCGTAAAAGTTTCTTTCAACCCAAACATCACCTCAGTGTTCGTCTCCTAATCAGTTTGTGGTTGGTTAAATTTTATCTTCAGGAATTTGTTAATATTGGTTCGTAACGCCAGAAGAATTCCTTGTGGAAGGAATTCGCAGCCAAATATGAAACATCAAAATTGTGATACATTTCCTTGCTTTTTTAAAGCAAGGTGGAAATCCAGGAGCTTCTTGTTACAATGGTGAGCATTTCGCAAGCTTTCTCTCATACATCATAGGCATATTCTCTCATACTAATATTTTACATGGGCATTTTCATTCATTCTGTAATAGCTTCAGAGCTTCAGAGTTATCTGCAGATTTCTTCCGAATTTAGGTCAAT
Organism: Isotomurus palustris; assembly: GCA_034696625.1. Lineage (NCBI taxonomy): Eukaryota > Metazoa > Arthropoda > Collembola > Entomobryomorpha > Isotomidae > Isotomurus > Isotomurus palustris. The sequence goes on along the minus strand of JAQGAD010000464.1, from coordinate 19,376 downwards.
AATAAGGATTCTGGGATGGTTGTTATTTCCACACAGATTAAATAAGTTCAAAGGGTATCTTCCTCCGTCACTCTCGCTTGTAGTTTGCATGAAAATCAGTATTCACATTCATAATTATGAGTCCCATCCATTTCCAAACTTGTCCATGAGACTCAAGGAAACGCAGACATTGGACATGGTCTTTTGCGTTAGTGCCAGACTAAAATTAGGCCAAAATTTAATTCGCCAAGGATTTATTCAAACAATTTGTTTGTCTATTTCAGGTTAATTTTATGGATAACTCTCGTCTCAGTTGGTGCGGTAAGTTAAAACAGTTTTGTATTTTATTTCTTTGGACATTGCATTGAGTGACCCTAAAGGTCAGCTCTTCAGTACGATAAACACTAAAGGTGTTGCATTTGGACACCTGGTGCATCCATCCTGTAAAATCTCTCATCCAATCTGTCTCCCTTTTTCTTTAAACTTACCTACAAACGCACACACACATATTGTGTTTCTTTCTCCCAATTTCTCAAAAATCTTTTCTTACCCTTAACCAACAACACACGAACTAATAACAATGCTACAATGCCTCCCAACAACGTCCATGAGACTTACAACTTCTTACCTAGTTCATACTGAAGATGCAAACCCCATGTGAAGAGGAATGTAGAGTAAAAATGAGAAAAATCCCGAGTGGATCTCCCACTAAAAATACAAAAGACTCCGAGATCAAGTTTCATTTCAGAAATAGCTCACGTTCGCTTAGAGATCATTAAAAGGATTAGTGGATTAGATTAAGATGCGGTCTCCTACCCAATTAAGCAGGACAACTAGAAAAACGTGGGATGAGCCGGTTCATCTTCCCTCTGGTCTTCTTCAGCATGGCAGAGAGTATCTTTCAAAATTAAATCTCAAAGATTGGATCACATTAGAGAGAAATCAGAACTCTGCCCTTTCTTTATAAGGAATGACACAAATGCAGTTTCACCGTTAGCTGAATGAAATTAAAATATGTCTGTGATGATGTCTTGCGTGTTTACATCTTCTCTCGCGCATCTTCTGATTGATGAAATGCATTTCTTGAGCGGAGAGATATGCGGACTATGCAAAGTGAACATTTAAAGCTCAGACGGAGATTAAAGATAAGTGTAAATTGAATGTGTGAGGAATTCTTCGATTCCCCAAGAATGTTTGGTGGTGAACGTTCACTCATTTCATCCGGTAAATGAAGAAAAAGTCTTAAAAAATCTAAAGCGCCTTGAGATTCTAGACTATCCGTTGTACATGCATAGGTTGTAAGGGTAAAGGCTTTTTATGGGAAAGTGTGGCATGGAGGAAGGAAGGAAGGTGCGGAAGGGGAAGGAAGAATGATATTGACATGACATCAAGTTAGTTTAGTTCTATGAGAATTATCCACCTTAAAACTAATATTTATGATGAAAGGGCTTCTCATCTACTCTCCTCCAGTCTGGAAGACGTTTATTGTGCTTATGCATAACACGAGAATGTTCTTCCAAGAGAGATAAATGCTCGAGATGCAATCGTACAAGAAGATTTGTCAGTCACTACCGAGTCAATGAGAGTTTACGTACCACAGAACTTCTTGTCTCTCTTTTAGGGAGACTGGAGGAACTAAAAATAACGCGCATCGGGTTCCCAACAGATTCCCAAGCACTTCACACTTGCTTCTTCACCTCCTTCGAGATTCGAGAATTCCAAATTATTTCTAATTTCATAAGCCAACTCCTCCACCACCCGCAATCTCCAGTGTTAACCTTCTTATCTATCTGCATCATCTGAAAATGCTTAAAAGTGTATAAAGTCATGAGAAACTCTTCCAATCGTCATTATGAACGTGTCACCCTTCTCTAATAGTTCAGTTACTGATGAAACTACCAATTTATTCTGGGAGTTTACAGGAGAAAAAGTATTTAAGGGGATTCCTCCCAATCCTTAAGATGATTTATTGAACAAGCCGAGAGATTCGCAGATTTTTTAAGTTGGCTGGAGTCTCCACATCAAAGTCAAGCAGAAAAGGAAAGGATAAGAGAAGCTTGTCTTCCAGCTATCCACATATTGTCAGTGCCAAATAGGAAAGAGAGACAAGTTTAGTACACTTTTTGTACTGTCTTTCTTGTTCTCTTCACATTTTATGAGACACATCATCTCTTGACTTTCTTAACGTTCCCTATCCTCCCACCCACTCAATTGCAGTGCAAATAAAAGATGGAAATAACAAGGAAGATTTCAAAGACTAAGAAGCTCAGTTGTATGCACTCCCTAGAAGCTAAATAGGAGAGAGAGACTTGCATGCTTAAGACCACATCAATCTAACATTTAATAGGGTTTTAGCTTTGTAATGAAATCTAATGGAATTCACTTTTTCATTGTTAACACTCATTCATTCACATATAAAAGTAATGGCAAACATGAAGAAGAGACTCTCTTGCATCTCCAAATATTTACCCTTTTTTAAACAAAAGTTCCTCCACAGACGAACTCCATCCATCCATCCCAGACAGACAACCAACAGCGGATGGGTTTAATGAATATTGAGTATCGCAGTTTCTTATGTAATAATTCTAATGGACCTTTTACACTACAAAGTAAAATGCTATTGACACATTCACATTATCTTCCTCCTGCACATTTAACCCTATCTTATTAAAATAAATCTCTCAGTCAGAGGAAAACTTCATCCACTGCAACCAAAGTCACGAGAAACGCACCAGCAACTCAGGTAAACCTTAAGATAGCCAAAGAAGCATAGGTTGACAATCATTCTCATCATGCCAGCATCCTTGTTGAACACATAAGATAGAGTGAAGATGTGTGTGTTTCTGTGTGTGTAGACACATCTACTCGAAACTCTCCTTAAGAAACCTCTTTGATGAACACTTTGAAGTAAATCTCGGAACGGTATGAAATAAAATGCTCGTCAATTTATTCCCCACACGATTTCTTATGCACTTTTCTACAGAGAATGGTAATGTATTGAATCGAAATCAAATTTCAAACTGGTCATGCTTAGAGGGAGTTTATAGTAATAAAGATATAATGCTTAATAGTAGAGGATTTTGGTGGGATGCAAGTATAGGCTGAAAGTCTGAAAGATCACTAAGGTGTGTTATGTGTGTTTGTGTGGGCTTTTAAAAGTGTATCGTCCGTGTTCACGATGCAATATATTTAAATTGAAATGCAATATTACACTCAATCATACACAGAAGAAGAGCTTCATCGTCCAATAACCTCATCGCGTCTCAGCAGCGCCCACGATTTTGACATTTTTATTTTATTTGCACTCATCATCTCTTGGCTCTTGAGCATTGCGCTAAACAATAGAAATTCGTTAGAAGATTTATAACCTACAAAATTCATACACAGCTTCCTACACATTGACAATAGTTTCATTACTTCCTTTACGCTTTGTTATTGTTAAGTAAGATTTACAGTCACTAGCTATTTTTTTAAATTCACTGTTACGATCAGAAACTGATTTGGGTTCCTGGACAAAACACACTCACGAGAAATTGTGAGACATATGTGAGTAAGAGACTTAAGAGAGAGTCCTTATAAGGAACAAGAAAGAAACTGCATCGTTTTTGTTGTTTGTCTCTTTCAAACAAAGACATTCAACATTGTCCGTGCAATTGACATTCAAAGGGAACTCTTATTCGTCTTCACAACTTAACGTGCAACCTGAGGAGTATAAATTGAAGTCTTCTCTGCGTGGACAAATATTTTTATCAAGGCTTTCTCACACACACACACATTAAGTATACACAGCCATAATATGACTAGATCATTTAATTTCCAATCCCATAGCCAGAGTTTAATGTTGTAAGTAATCCTGAACATGTACCCTTTGTTTTAAATTACACACACACACAGACACAATAAGAATCATTTTAATCTGAGGTTTACTTTGGTGGACAACTTAGAATTAGAATCTCATGCTCGTCATCATAATAATAAGGGACTTCATATTCATTTCAGTTCTCCTGACACGTTCTTCATGACTTGCCCCTTCATCTGCTGCTTTCTTCAAGGCATTTCACTCTCTCCAGTCTTTTGAGACTCTCAGCTTCTGGCCCTTCTGCCTTTGCATCTCTCTTCTTCTTCTTCATGTCTTCATGTCACAATTTATTTTCTTATATGAATTTCATATCTTAAGTAAGGTTCAAGGTACAAAATAAAAAAGGATTTTTATTTTTTGCCAGTATTCTTTTAACATAACTAGCTACTATAATACGGGAGGTGTGTACCAACCCTTTAAGAGTCACCTTATGAATAATGAGAGGCACCAGGCTATGTGGTTCATCATATATGAGTATTCCTAAGCATGCAGAGTGAACAGTGGACGCACTGGAAGAAGAAGGAACATAAGAAAGGTTGACGATGAAGGTAGGCATGAGGTAGTAGTGTGTATAAAATATCAACTATCCATACGAAGTCTTCTCCAAACAATAAAATATGCAAGAGCGAGAGTTAAAGTCTCCTATAGGGTGTAATATTTCTTCCGAATGGGTTCTCAAAGTCAAGATTATTAAATTAAGTCCGTTACACCTGTATTTACTCCGTATTTCATTCCTCATCCCCTTCTTCGTGTAGGTCCAGTCGTAAAAATGCATATAATATTCTTACATTTCTTTTACTATACGAAGAAGTGTTGGTGTTTGTAAATAGAGAGAGAGAGAGAATAGCTTTGGCTTAAAGATGATGAAGTGACTGACAAGGAATTAGGTTTCTGACAAAACACCCTTTCTTCTTTCTTCAATTCATTTTACATTTCAACATAAAATGATGAGGATCTTGAGTGACTTCCATGAGTTCCATGAATGAGGAGGGTCCGACAGGCCAGAGTAATTAGGAAAGAGTTAAAGACGTGTTTAACCTCGAGGAATGTCATTTAAGAAGTCCTTTCTTACGTACGATGAACAAGAAGAAGTGGAGTCAGGAAGGATTTGTAATAAAGCACGGCGGAGTATTAATGTAAATGTAACCCATGAAATCATTACACTCTCTAAGTCTCCGTCTTCTCACCGAGAGACCTTTTTTCCAGTTTATAAATCATGAGGAAATACTGAAGAAGGTCTTGCGGATGGAGTTTGGGATATTTCTCTCCAGTGAACTAAACGCATTCATTCATTTTGTACTGAGGAAGCAGACACGGTGATAGAAGAGGTTCGTGGACTACGCTTAATGTACCCTTTTAAGTACTCTCAATCTCAATAGACGAAGAGTCCAGTCGGGTTCAATCTTCAAATCTTTTAACAACTTACTTAGCTCCCTGAGACTTTAAGGCATTGTTTTTACAAGTGCTAAGAAGATTTACTTCTCACAGAAACATTTGTATTACGAATTTAGGAATATGAAATAGTAGTAGACTGCTAGTAGACGATAATATATTATAAAAACAGTTTCATTCGATTTGTCAGATTATTCTCGCAAGTATACCTTGGAATTTCCGGCTCCACCTACTGGCTACAAAGATTGGTCAATTAATGTTCAAACTTACTAATTACTCAAATAAGGATTTACAAATATGTATAATTTAAAACTGCAACGCAATCTATTGAAAAAGTGTTAGACAAGAAAACAATTAATTATTTCTTATTAGTAAGACTGTTAATTCAAAGTCACGAACAATTAGCCTATTAAACAAAGAAAGCCTTTTTAATTCTTTAAGCACCTCGTTTAGTCGTAACAAGTCCCAAGTATTTTTACTTTTACTAGTTTCCCACGAGTCCCAGAGATTCTGATAGTCTGTGGAATTCGTAATTTATTCACGATGGGGAGTTGTGATTAGCCATCTCAAATTGAAATGGGTAGCTTGCTGCCTGAGCAGTTTAACCTGAGGTTTGTGAAATAAAATTCCGTAGAATATTCGAATAGAACTCTCTTCAGGTGAGTCGAGAGTAATCTCTCTGATCTTGTAAACGGATAGGACAAGAGGAGGAAACGAGTCTGTCTTTTTAGTTAGCATGACCCGAAGTAATGAGAGAGCCCTTGTGTTCCACACAAAGTAGACTTGCTGGAGTCTCTCTTGTCCACGATTCTGTCCAGAGAAGGAGGAGGACCCATCATGAATTCCTTCCTTCTTCTTCTTCTTCTTCTTGAGACTTAAGAAGACTCTCCATTCGGATGGGTGAAAGAACCTCATTAAAACATTAAAGATGGTCAAAGGTGATACGCAATCTGAGAATGTAAATGATGTAATTTTAGAAATATTTATGACTACGCAGATAAAACTGCTTCATTCAGAAGGGTAGTTACTGCTGAGGCTCTACAAGCTGATGATTGATGTTCCAGTGACGAGCTTATTACTCCACTCATTTCACTTCGTAATAATAAACACTAGACAGTGAAACATGAAACGATTATATGACTGCTAAGCAATTTGTCTTTAATAATGAATTCTATTGTGAATATGCTTCCTACACAGTTTTGTAAACGTCAGCTTACAATTTAAATCCAAATTATCCAAATAAGCTTTTCATAAAATCCTCCCTCCGGTATTCCGTTCAAAGCAAAAATGGAAGGCTTCTAGCTTTAAATTAGCAATGAATAAAAAAGCCTGTGTAATCTGAATCGCCTAAAATAATTCCAGAACGATTAGGTCAATGCATCATTTCCTTAACTTGGTGCATATCTCTCTTCCAGCTTATAAATAAGCGTTCCTCATTCTGCATCCCAGAAGTGAGAGAGACAGTCTTTTACACATAAAAGCAGTCACCAGTGTTGGTACATTTCAAACGGATTTATCACCCCAAAGGAAACGCTTGTTTCCTGTTGCTGACAAAAAGTGTGTGTCCACTCAAGTACGATGGCCTTTATTGCAATGCAACAGCAACTTTGTCAAAGCGAATTCTCCTTTTAGAACTGATAACACAACTCACAACCACCCTCACAATGACTGCACATCCTTCGTCACTTTAACAAACTGCAAAATAGCATAATCCCAGTTTACAATTCATCTTTACTTCTCTCTCACTCTGTGATACTTCCTACAGCCAGTGTGCATTTGGAAATCATTGAAATTTCAAAGTTGTTGCATAGATATTAGAATGGAGTAAATCTGTTATCCAATGCATGAGTGTTCTTCACACTTAACCGCACCCAAAATTTAACAATCATTAAACATTTAGACACTTGTCATGAAACCCGAATCTCCGCAGAGAATAAGAGACTAATCGATTTTCTGTCAAAATGAGAAATATGACTCCCTGAGATTCACCTTTCCTTTCTACTCTGCCTTCCTTTCAATGAATGATTTTTGATGAAAAGAACTAAAGGTGGACTTCTGAATTCATGTAATTTTGTGACCTGACGATGTTGTGATTGTGTTGCAGCAAGTGCCGACGTATGACGAGAGCTACTTTCAAAACGGTGGGCGTCGTCCGGCATCGGAGAGTGAGAGCGAAGCTCCGTACGATCCTTATGAGGTGACGTCTCGGGGACGTGGGGACGAAGACGCCTACGGGAGGAGGAAGGACGAGGTCGATCCGTACGGAGCGAAAGACTCGGCCAACGGAGGAGGATATGAGAGCGGCTACTCCAGCAACGGGGAAAGCGGGAGGAGTGACGATGACCTGAGGAGCAGAGATCCGTATGCATATGATAGGAGTTCATCTGGAGGAGCAGGAGACAGGTCTTCCTATGGAGGAGGTGGTGAAGCTGATCGATCATCTTATTCGGCTGGAGGAGGCGGAGGAGGTGACAGATCGTCATATGGCGCTGCTGGAGCTGACAGCAGGTCTTCTAACGGAGCTAGTGGCGCTGATGGGGTCGATAGATCGTCTTATGGAGCTGGCGGAGCCGACAGATCTTCGTATGGAGCTGGAGGACCAGGTGGAGCTGACAGATCTTCGTATGGAGCTGGCGGAGCTGACAGGTCTTCTTATGGAGCTGGTGGAGCCGACAGATCTTCGTATGGAGCTGGCGGAGCTGACAGGTCTTCTTATGGAGCTGGTGGAGCCGACAGATCTTCTTATGGAGCTGGTGGAGCTGATGGAGCCGACAGATCTTCGTATGGAGCTGGAGGGCCTGGTGGAGCCGACAGATCTTCGTACGGAGCTGGTGGAGCCGATAGATCTGCGTATGGAGTTGGAGGGCCTGGTGGAACTGACAGATCTTCGTATGGAGCTGGAGGGCCTGGTGGAGCTGACAGATCTTCGTACGGAGCTGGGGGGCCTGGAGGAGCTGACAGATCTTCGTACGGAGCTGGGGGACCTGGGGGAGCCGACAGATCATCCTATGGAGCTGGAGGAGCTGGCAGGTCTTCATACGGAGCTGGAGGTCCGGGTGACCGGTCGCCTAATGGAGGTGGAGCAGCCGACAGATCATCCTACGGAGCTGGAGGACCTGGTGGAGGAGGTTCGCCTTCATACGGCTCCAGGGACTCATCAGGCTACGGAGATTCAGACAGAAGGGCAGGAGGAGGGGGAGGACCTTCCTCTAACGGCGACAGAACATATCCCTACGGAAGATCCGGAGGAGGTGGAGGAGGAGGTGGTGGTGGTGGTGGCGTAGGAGCGAATGGAAGCAGCTCGTCCTCAGCGTCTGGGACGCAAGACGTGTATCGTTTGTCTGGACAGTCTGGAGTGGGTGACCCGTACTCAGGCGGAGGTTCGTACACCTACACCTTCGGAGGACCTGGAGGAGCAGAAGGGCGCCTGGGCTACTCACGAGGCTATCTCAACGGAAACTCATCCACCAACGCCCAATGCTCAGGCTGCTGTGCTCAACGCTGCATCGCTGAAAAAGGCTCCAGGGTGAGTTCACTTTCCACAACTTCTCTTCGCTTAAAACTGCGAGTGTTTATCGAGTGTGGGCTGTTGTGTACAGGGACCTCCAGGACCTCCAGGAGCGCAGGGTGACAAAGGCCAACAAGGATTCTTCGGAATGGAGGGACTTCCAGGGCCCAAAGGAGATCGAGGTGACGTGGGACTTCAAGGTCCTCGAGGAATCAAAGGAGATCGGGTACGAAGAGTATTTCTCTTGCGCATTGTAGTCTTTTTTCTTCCTCCTTCATGTCTACTTGTCATCTCAGGGAAAAACTGGAATGCCCGGATTCCCCGGAATCCCTGGAATTCCCGGATTGCAAGGAATCCAAGGACCTGCTGGAGTTCCTGGAACTGATGGATGCAATGGAACTGACGTAATGTTACAAGAGCACAGCTCAAATTAGAACTGTCTGAACTAAGCATTCTTTGAAATATAGGGGTTTCCTGGAAATCCAGGAGTTCCTGGACAACCTGGACCCAGAGGATACCCAGGAATACCCGGAGAAAGAGGTAACACAGCTTCACCCGTACCACCTTTCACAGTTTTATAGTGTTCTAAATCCATTCACTTGCCTATTCCATTAGGAATTAAGGGAGATCCGGCGATCGCTCGTCCTGGAGAAAAAGGTCAGAAGGGAGAACCCGGACTTCTTGGGACAACGGGTCCTGTCGGTCCACCCGGAAATCCCGGAAGAGACGGATCAAAGGGAGCCAAAGGAGACTCAGGCTTGAATGTAATTTCTTTCACTTCCACTTAAACTTCTTTTTCTATAGGGAGGTGAAAGTTTTCTGTGTGTGTGTGTTGCAGGGAACACCAGGAATACCGGGTATTCCAGGGCCAAAGGGAGAAATGGGATTGGCTTTCGAAGGTCAGAAGGGAGAGAAAGGAATGACGGGAATGACGGGACCTCCAGGACCTCCAGGAAGCAACAACACCTTTGAAACAACTCGCAACGACACTTTGTTCACGGGACCGAAGGGAGAGATCGGAATCAAGGGCGAACGGGGTGACTTGGGATTGTCTGGTCCACCTGGTCCTGTAGGAAGTCCCGGCCTCCCTGGAGCTCCTGGTTTGTTGGGAATGAAGGGCGAAAAGGGTCTTCCCGGTCCTGCAGGGCCCAGAGTGAGTCCTCATCAACCACTGAACTCCTAATATTAGAGATTTACTTTGACTTAAAAATGCGGTTATTTATCTCTGCAGGGACGAGACGGTTATCCGGGACCTGTAGGACCTTCGGGAATGAAGGGAGACAGAGGAGAGGCGGGTCTTCCCGGTCTCGATGGACTGAAAGGATCCCGAGGAGACTCAGGAAGGGACGGAGAAAAGGGATTCCAAGGGCTTCCTGGTCCACCTGGGCCTCCTGGAGTGAGTGCTAAACTTAACGAGTCTAGTTAATTAGTGATGTGTGGGTTCTTTATGGGCTTTGTGTGTGTTTGTAGTGTCTCAAAGGAATTGCTGGTCCACCAGGTCCTGAGGGACCACGAGGATATGCCGGTTTGCCAGGATTGAAGGGAGACGACGGAGCTCCAGGTCTTCCCGGGGCAATGGGAATCCCAGGACCTGTAGGAGGAAGAGGTTTACCAGGAAGAGACGGACAGGAAGGATTGCCAGGAATGAAGGGAATCAAGGGAGACGCAGGAATTCCAGGACTGCCTGGAGAACGAGGAAATGATGGAATTCCAGGGGCTCCTGGTCCTCCGGGTCCACAAGGACTTCCAGGAGACAAGGGGTTGTCGATTCAGGTTGGAATAGTTCTCTTGCTTGGAGTCCTGTCAGCTTCAATCGGTTCGGAAGTTTATTTATATCCTGTCTGCGCGTAATTTGTAGGGACCGAAAGGAATGGACGGAGCGCCGGGAAGAGACGGGTATCCGGGAAGAAAAGGAGAACGTGGCTTCCAAGGACCTGTGGGTATTCCTGGAGACTCCCAAGTTGGGACTGCAGGACCTGTGGGACCTCCTGGATTTAAGGGACAAGCTGGACGAGACGGAGTTCCTGGACGACCTGGTCTTCCAGGAACTCCCGGGCCGAAGGGAGACCATGGCGGTGCCTGTGCTGACTGCAGACCTGGAGAACCGGGATTGAAAGGAGATCGAGGATTCCCAGGGGCTCCTGGACTGGCAGGTCCCCGAGGGCCTTCTGGAGAACGTGGACATCCTGGAGACCGAGGAGAAGATGGGTTGTCTGGAATTCCGGGTCTTCCTGGACAAGATGGGCTTCCTGGAGTTCAAGGTAACGACATGTGAAATAAAATACAGGGAATTTGGGACTTATGCTATATCAAATCCTTTGCAGGTGCTCCTGGTGCAAAGGGGGAAAAGGGATTGTCTGCAATTGCTCCGGTGATCGAAGGACGTCCTGGAGACAAAGGAATTCGGGGAGAACCCGGTCGACCTGGATTTGAAGGACCTCCTGGCGCTGAAGGTCCGAAGGGATTTGCAGGATACGTTGGACTCAGTGGACCTACAGGAGACAAGGTGAACTCCTTAAACCTTAATTAGTCAGTGGGAGTTGTCTTAAGTATCGTGTGTCAATTACAGGGAGACCGAGGCCTTCCAGGATTGGATGGAATTTCTGGTCTTCCAGGAATTCCTGGAGCGAAGGGAGAGCGCGGAGAGAGCATTAAAGGAGAAAGAGGATTCCCAGGAAATGACGGAGAGCGAGGATGGAAGGGAGAAACTGGGCCGACGGGAGGAAAGGGAGAAGCAGGAAAGTGTCCAGAAGCAAGTAGTCTCACGAAAGGACCCAAGGGTATTGTAGGGCCACCTGGGCCTCCTGGACTTAAAGGTGACCCTGGATTTAAAGGAAATGCTGGAGAACCTGGACGAAAGGTATAGTGGAATGTGGAGATATTCTCTTGAAGAATCCACTCGGGATTGAATCCACATTGTTTGTTTGGGCTTCAGGGTGAACGCGGTTTCAAGGGAGAGTTGGGAATTCCAGGACCAGTCGGCCCTAGAGGACTTCCAGGGCCACGAGGAGATAAGGGAGAAGCCGGTCCTTTGGGATTCCCTGGAGAACCTGGAGATCCTGGAAGGAATGGTCAGTGACTTATTGGAGTACAGCTTAATTCGCATAATCATTTTCGAAAGCTAATTTGGTTATGATTGCTTTTCCAGGAATCCCTGGAAGACCTGGAGATCGGGGAATGAAGGGAGAGGCTGGTATTCCTGGAGTTGGACCTCCAGGACCCCAAGGAATATTTGGTATTAAAGGAGAAATGGGCCTGATCGGTTTACCTGGAAAACCTGGATTACCTGGATTACAAGGTACGACTCAGCCTTTCTATTTTCTACATCACAGTAGATGAGGAGCGATGGTCTGACTATTGACCAAACAAGAATAATTTGTAATAGTGCCAACGAAATAATAATTGTTGGTTTGTTGGTGACAGGCGCTCCTGGATTCCCCGGAGATAAGGGAGATAAGGGAGACACGGGACTTGATGGACTCAGAGGTAACTTGGATTGTAAGTGCCCTTAAAATCGAATTTAATATGGATGGTGTGCTGTTGCAGGAAGCAAAGGTGACCCTGGTTTCCCTGGTCCATCTGGAATACCCGGACCAAGAGGACCTCCTGGTGACTCTGGATTTGATGGACCTAAGGGTACTGCACATATATCAATCAATGACGACAGATCTGTCAAAGAACAAACACCGAGAGTGTAACGAACTTCCTATGTGTGTTGCAGGTGACAGAGGACTTCCTGGAGAACCTGGTCCGTCGGGTCTTCCTGGATTCCCAGGTACGTTGGAACATTCTCTCAACAGAAGAAATATGCGACGAGGATATAAGTTACCGTCTTCTGCTGGATTTTTGCAGGTCCCAAGGGTGAGTTGGGACTTCCTGGCTTCGATGGACAGAAAGGCTTCCCCGGACCACGAGGATTGCCTGGAACTCCTGGAGCTCCAGGAATGGACGGTTTACCCGGATCATTAGGAGACAAGGGCGACCGAGGCTTCGACGGACTCCCTGGATTACTTGGAGACAGAGGAGATCCTGGACTCCCTGGGTACGGACACTATCTCAGGAAAAGATTCATTCGTTTGCCATTGTGTCACAGTGTTCTTGGGAATTATTTTGTAGGCTTTCTGGAGAGAAAGGAAACACAGGACTTCCTGGTATTCCTGGAGTTGGACCCTCAGGTCTTCCAGGACTCAAAGGAGACAGAGGCACGCCTGGATTGATTGTATGAATCGAGTTTTAATATTCGTAAGTTGATTTGTGTGCTAGAGAAGTAGCTGAACATACATTTAACATTGCAGGGTCCCAAAGGAGAAACTGGTAGAGCTGCCGAGAAAGGAAATAAGGGAGAAATCGGACGAGAAGGACCAAGAGGGGCTCCAGGAGCTCCGGGACTTGACGGACTTCCAGGTAAACTTTGAATCATGTTTTGGTAGTAATAGAACTATGAGTGTTAGGTATTATAGTTACTAACAATCCCGTTGGATGTTCTTTGCTTTGACAGGACTTAAGGGAGATGAAGGACTTCCTGGCTACGGTCCCCCAGGACTTGTGGGACCCAAGGGTATGGCTTTACTTTTATTCTACCACTAAACTTGACTTCAAAACTTCTGATGTTCTTTCTCAGGTGACAGAGGATTCCCCGGTGCGCCTGGATTAGACGGCCTTGGTGGACAGAAAGGAGCTGTTGGTCCTGCTGGAACGCCTGGATATTTGGGACAAAAGGTCAGAGGAGACAGCTGGAGAAACGCTTACCTGCTTAAAGTTCATTACGAGATGAATGGGGTGTGTTGGGACTGTATAGGGATTACCTGGGTTGCCCGGTGCTCCAGGAGAACCTTGTTTGGACGGCGTCCCAGGTGAAAAAGGAGATACTGGATTCCCAGGACGTGAAGGGCCTTCAGGACCTCGAGGACAGAAAGGAGATCCTGGACGCAGTGGACTGGATGGTTCTAAGGGAGAAAGAGGTTCAATGGGTCCTGCTGGACTTCCAGGATTCCCTGGAGAAAAGGGCAGCAAAGGAGAAGCTGGACCTGCAGTGTTTGGTGAACGTGGACCTCCAGGAGCTGCCGGTCCTGCTGGAGAAAAAGGAAATCCAGGTTTCCCAGGACTGCCGGGACTTAAAGGAGATCGAGGAGATGCGGGACTTCCTGGACAACCTGGAATTGCCGGAAGACCTGGATTAGAAGGACCGAAGGGTACGGCTCAAAATTACAGTTGAAAGAACTTATTTTTTTGAAACCGTTTTGTATGTTCAGGTGACACTGGCCGTATGGGACCACCTGGACCTTCTTCACTGACTGCCAAGGGAGAAAAAGGTCTTCCTGGATTGCCCGGTGCACCAGGAAGAGATGGAATTCCCGGTTTTCCCGGAGCCAAAGGAGATCCTGGACCATCTGGTCTTCCTGGATCTCCTGGTCAACCCGGACTCCCGGGACCTCTTGGTCCTCCCGGAGGAAAGGGAGACAGGGGCTTCTCTGGATCACAAGGTTCGAGTCTAACAATTTCGGAGGATAGCCGTGTTATAATACCCTACTTGATGCTGTTCGACACTTAGTTACACGGTTACTTTTTTTTACTTCTGCAGGAACTCCAGGCTTGGACGGTCTACCCGGACGACCCGGTTTAGACGGACAACCTGGACTGTTGGGAGAAAAGGGAGATCGTGGTTTCCCTGGTCTTCCTGGAACTGCAGCTCTCAAGGGTGATCAAGGACCTCCTGGACTATCTGGTGAGCTTTATTTTAGTAACACGCCTTTTTATCCACAAGAACCACGAACAGTTCTCACATCGTGTCATGTTAGGCATCCCTGGAACTCCTGGACAGAAAGGAGACCCTGGATTTCCAGGATTGAACGGTAGTCCAGGTTTGCCTGGACTTAAAGGAGATCGAGGTCTTGACGGACTCACTGGTAATGTCCTCCTCTCATCAAACAGTTCTACTTGTTGTATCGTTATTCATATGAGAGTATTCAACGAAATAAGGTGTGGCTGGACTTCCTGGTCAACGAGGAATGAAGGGAGACAGAGGTGACGCAGGATTACCTGGACCAGCTGGACCAAAGGGAGACATTGGGCCTCCTGGATTCCCTGGAATTGATGGAAAGGTTGGAGCTCCAGGTTTACCTGGATCTCCTGGAATTCCTGGTAAGCTGATATTCCTATCCAAATCCTTAATGGGAAACTGGTGAACTAAGGAAATCGGTTTTGTTGCTACAGGGGGTAAGGGTGACCCTGGAAGACCTGGACTACCTGGTTTAGCTGGAGCAACTGGTATGGAACATCAGCCTTCATGAGATTTAGGAACTGCCAGGGCTAATTGCGACTTAATTTGTGTGGATTTCCAGGTCTGCAAGGACCTCGAGGAGATCGAGGTTTCGACGGTCCTCCAGGATCTTCAGGTCTCGTGGGACCACCAGGAGCTAAAGGAAGCGTGGGAGAACCTTGTACTGAGACTGGAGACTATTTATCCGGCATTCTTTTAGTGAAGCACAGTCAGTCAACAATGCTTCCACAATGTCCACCAGGACAAACCGCTTTGTGGGATGGATACAGTCTTCTCTACATCGAAGGAAACGAAAAATCTCACCATCAAGACTTGGGATTCGCTGGTTCTTGTATCCGCAAGTTCAGCACGATGCCTTTCCTCTTCTGTGACATTAACGACGTTTGCAACTACGCCAGTCGTAATGACAAGTCCTATTGGCTCTCCACAAACGGCCCTATTCCAATGATGCCTGTGTCAGAAGATGCCATCCGACAGCACATCTCCAGATGTGTGGTTTGCGAAGCTCCAACTAATGTCATTGCCGTACATTCCCAAACTGTACAAATTCCCGACTGCCCTGGTGGATGGAGCAGTCTGTGGATCGGCTACAGTTTCGTCATGGTTTGTCAGAAATCTGTAGCAAAAGAATTGTAGCAGGTCGTGTCTGAATATGTTGTGAGTAACATGCGTTCGTTTTTACAGTACACTGCTGCAGGAGCAGAAGGAGGTGGACAATCCCTAGCAAGTCCAGGTTCCTGTTTAGAACATTTCCGTGCAACACCTTTCATCGAATGTAATGGAGCTAGAGGAACATGTCATTATTTCGCTAACAAATATTCCTTCTGGTTGGCCACGATCGAAGACAGGGATCAATTTGAGAGGCCTAAGAGTGAGACGCTCAAGAGTGGTAACTTAAGAACCAGAATATCCCGATGCCAAGTTTGCATCAAGAGTTCGGCAATCTAAGCTATTTTTATTTGATTGGAAATACATTGTGCTAAATATTTGTTGAGATCGCTTTGATTTGTTAAATTTCGTTACTTTCATAGGCTAGGCCGTCGATTACTAGTATGGGGACCAACGTTTAATACTTAATTATATTTACATTTAAAGAGTATCTGGTGCTAAACCGACAGCCGTTTTATAGTTTTTGTAGTTCGATTTCCATACACTGAATTACTTAGAAATCTTACTTTTTTCCTGAATGGATCTGTAAATTGACCGTAACTTTTACAATGTAAATGATTTCAATGCGTAGCTAGCCTGTACAAACAAAAGATTTAAAACCACATCTTGTAAGTTTTAATTCGAGTCTAAGTCAATCTGTGCCAAGTTGGAAATTGTGATGGGAAGGTAGAGTTTTCTTTTCTGGAGGAAAACACCTGCCTTACTTAATCTAAAATTTTGTAAAAGATGCTTTTTGTATTTTTTGTAAACATGAATCATGAATCTAGCATAATAATCAGGAAATTTAATCAATTTGCTGACACAACCACTGTAATTAACACTGCCATTGTTGTATAAAACAGTGATAATTTTGTACTGCTCGCTTTCTGTAAAGGAATGCTAACTTTTTAGAAAGCTACTCGTTCTTCTATCACTGCCATTTTAAAGCTAATGCACATTGTTACTTAAAGTTTTTAACACACGCCAAAGCAACACGTACTTAATTGTATCCGGTGGTCGAATAAACTAGCTAAATTACACTTTCGTATAAAACTTCTTCCAGCTTATTGTGATGAGTTTATTAGTGACAATAAAATTTTATGAGAAGCAGCGTAGAATTCGTTTATTCCATATCAGACTTACTAAGATATTCACAGTCATATTTCAGGCAGTTCTGTCCAAAACAGGCTAACATAATATTGCTGTCAATAAGTACTTTTGTCATTATTATTCTACAGCGGCTGATTTCAGTCCAAACGCATATTTCAAGTCTTCTACAGGCACATTCAAGGAGATCTTCTTGTGAATTGACGAAGAATTCATTTCAGTTATCGCTAATTTCATTAGTGAAAGTCTCGTACTGGCATTTACAAATTGATCTACCGACCAAGACATTCCTGCATTTTTAAAATCATAAGGTTGAGATTACATCACAACCATAAAACCTTATTGTAAGAAAATGAAAAGTGTGAAGTACCATCATAGGCAGCAGAAGAGCTTAAATTATTGTACAGTGTGATTAAGGTCGTTTCTTCACTTCCATTTCTCTGAAGCTCGTTTGCAAGATTTTCTAAAAGCATTTGCTCGAGTGCAGTACAATTTCTAGAACAGAATATTCATTTATTTATTGATTTTAACTCTTATTCATATGTAAGCATAGGAAATGAGAGGACGTAATGCTTACTTAAGAGTATCTATCTTGGGTGAAGAAAATATCTCCTTGAAAGCCCCATCAACAGCTTTCATTCCTGAAATAGCTCCAGATCCAGCCTCTACTATTTCTATTGTTCTTTTTGCGATTTCTAATGCTCTTCTTGCATCTCCTGAAACAGCTGCTACTTTTCTTGATAAAAGAATAATAGCTTCATCTTTAACTTTTTCACTTTTGCACGGAGCTAGCGAATTCTTAATTATAGTCTGCAACTGTTCGTGTGTATAAGGAGGAAAAATGCATCTTGTCAATCCCTAAAATGACGAATTCGTAATCAAGATTAAAATTCATACAAAGTACTCAAGAAACACTAAATTGATCGTTTAAGTTATTTTAGAACTTACGATACGAGATACGTTTCTCATAACCAGACCATTTTCAGGAAGTGACATCGTGTTGAAAATTGCCACAAGGGAGAAAGTAGTTGATGCATGAGATGACCACTCCAACAAATGGTATAGAATTGACTGCTTCTTATCTAATATTTGATCCAACTCATCGATCACCAAAACTGTCGGCAATCGTCCTTTAGTTTCAAAGTAACTTCCTAATTTCTTCAAAGCAGTTTGGGGGGTTAGCTTAATCTTCTCTCCTTTTAATTCACAGTAAAATCTCTTCCAGATTTTATCAGGCGAACTTAAACTCAAACCATTGATGTAGACAAACTGAATGTCGTAAGGATAAAGGAATCAAATTTTAGTTACATAGCTAACTTTAAACATTTTTCATCCACACAAAATTACAAAATACAACTAATCGAAATACTCACGTTAAACTTAAGATGTTCTTTTCTCTCGTTCGCATATCGCGTAAGTGTGTCCACAACCGACTGTACAATTACTGTTTTTCCAGTCCCAGGAACTCCACTGACGTACAGACACCTGTCAAGAAAGCGAAATAATAAATATGATGGCTTTTCTAAAACAAACTCTTACTTTACATCATAATCAGGGAAGTCTTACCTGCTTCCTCTGGAAGAAATGTTCTCATGAAGAAAAGTCCAAATCTCCTCAAATTGACTTTCTCTGCAAGGCAAAGGACATTTTGGAACTCCCAATGAATTAAAACGCCATGCGGAGCTCCCTACTTTTCCAGGTGACTTGAATGGAGATTTCAAAGGGGTTTTAGCTTTAGGAGCCGGAGGAGGTGAATCTTCATCAATGACGGGATTCTCCACTTCAACAAACGGCCCAGCCGGGCCAGCTGGAGTTTTCAATCTACCCGATGTTCTTGCTTTGCTAAGAGTTGCTGGTGTTTTTGGCTTGACCGGAGTTTTCGACTTGACTGGGGTTTTCGACTTGACTGGGGTTTTTGGCCTGACTGGAGTTTTCGACTTAACAGGGGTTCTTGTCTTTACTGGAGTCCTCAAGTTTGCACGGGTTTTTACTGGAGACGAGGGACCATCTTCAGAAGTAGAATCATCTGCCGGAAGAGACGGACCCGGAGTTTTTGTTCTTCTGGAAGTCCTACAGCCAACAGTTGTCGGTGTCTGAGGTGTTCCACGGGTTTTTGAGGGCACCGAAACTTTAGATTTGACTGGAGATGGACTGGAGTCGCTTACATCCAACTCTTCATACGTTGAAGGCTTTACAGAATTACGGGTAGTTCTACCCGTGGAACGTGCTGGTTGTTCCACTACCGTTCCACGGCTTGTAGATAAACTAGACGTGAACCTGGAACTTCTTCTACGCCCTTCCGCATCGTCTCCACCACGTCGCCTCATGTCGAAAGAAAATTGGAGTCGTCAAAATCAAAAAGTCGAAATATTATTAGTGATTCAGTGAATTACTTTGTCTCCGTTTGTTTGGAACTTCTGGCATTGGGAGGGATGGATGTACACTGTACACAAAGATCTTTGCCACTTACACAAGAAATGGATATTCTCACCTTGCCCCACAATGCACGCGATAATAATATTTATGAGACTTCAACAATTTTTTACGTAGATTTTTGAAACTGTTTTATGACAGCGTAAGAAATATAAGAAATCACACTTATT
>JAQGAD010000463.1:0-37963 GCA_034696625.1 Isotomurus palustris | reverse complement strand
ATGGAACACCCGTGTGCTTGGTTGCTAACCGATTTTTTACTCTCTGGAATCCACTGTTACGCTGTGGGAACAATACAAATGTCACAAAAGTATTTACCCGATTCGCTTATCACATTAATCTAGGTATACTCTAGTGATTAATAATCTAATAATCAGCATTGTACAAAATTCACACATCCACTCACATGGAATTTAAATACTATGCGAAGTGCGACTTATTTGCGAATATTGAATAGAACTGAATCGCACCTACTACGCTACGTCGCTACTTACTACAGTAATTAAATAAAAATTTCCCAAGTGTGAGTTGTATTTTGCTTTTATTTTGTATTCCATTGGCCCTCTGCTTTGTGTACTGAACTCAGTCAGTCAGTCGCACTTCCTGTAATATAATAATATTGTACTCGAGGGAGAATAAAAATCACGGAAGCAAATGTGTAAGCTGTTTTCACTACTAACTCACTTCCTAGTAACTCAGTCAGTTGGGTTGTCTTTCCTACCGAGTGCAAAAAGTTCAGGAATTCCTTTATGCGGTTTTTGTCTCGGGTAGCGGGTGTCAGATTTTTTGGACATCTGCTTGTCGTCATAAAGGTGTCTAAAATGAAAGCAACCTGAGTACATACAAATACATGCTAAACTACTTTTGATTACTTAAACTCTCCAGCACTCACCACACCACAGTCCTGTTTGACTTAAGTTAATAGTGAATGTGCGAGGTCATAGATTACTGTGTGAGATGCATAAATCAAGTGTTCTTGTGATATTCACTTGAGAAAATTACCCTTTAATTTCACTTTCTTCTGTAACAGGACTCAGGACTACTGGGGGCGTGTGAAAGATTGAAAAAGATCTTCTTACTGAATGAAATGTGTCTGCACATTCGTTTGAAATAGAGAAAAGAAACCTACATACGCAACTTTTTATTCGTAGACGTACGAAGTGACAGGAGTAACCTAGTTAAGTGAAGACAAAAAATATGGTCCTGACTTTGTGTTGAACAGAGGAGAAAAATTCGTATTTCTGTAGTGTAACGAAGCTGTGCTTACTTATGTTTTCACTTTTAGAGATGGATAGCAGCAGTACTTGTACCTTCTTGAGTTTATGTTGTCTGCTAATACTTCCAAACTTTTAACTGTTCGTTATAAGATGATGCGTAATCGGTTACATGTTCTACAGATATGTATTCGCTGATTCATTCGACTCTGAGCACTGCAGTTTACTGTTGAAATGAGGAAGAATCCACAGTAGTATCTAACGAAAACAGCAATTCACTGGTTGAATTGGTGTATGGTAGGTTCTTGAAATGCTACGAGTATCGAACTGAGGAAAGGATGACTGCCAATTTCCTGTTTAATGATCTCTAACACTCAACTGAGCTCGTAAAGAAGCAGGGTAGTTGCGTTGAGACTTGAGCTTAATGTTTCTGTTGGTATGCATGTAAGAAACAAGATTAAGTGTTTTGACGAATGTATATTTACACCAGTTAGGAACTTCTGAATTCCACACACAACTTTATCATTGAACAGGAAGACCTCCTTGAAGAAATGTACTCGGGCGTTGCTATCATATTAATATCTGGCACCTTGAGATTCCCTTTCATTAACAATTTGTCACTGTCACTGAGTTCGTCATTGAAGATTTTGTTGGTTCACGTTCGGGACGTTTCATGGTTGCTAGATTATGTACATTAGTATGTTTCAGTAAGAACTCAAATTGTTCATATAGTACTGGCAAGAATCAGTGTAATAAATTTCAAAGGACAAACCAAAGAGCAGCCGTAAACATTCAGTATCTAATATCGATTCAAACGGTTCCTACAAGATGGTTGGATCAATTTTATTATCTAACTTATTTGTTACATAACTTGCTCGAGTTCCAATGACTCCATAAACTAGGACTGAATTACTTCCAACATTGCACACATGAAATTGTACGCTGATTATGGTAATTACTTGCTCAAAAGTGAAGCAAGCAGACGTTAAGAGCTTGAGAATTGAAATAAATCTCCCGACTGATTCCTTCCTAGTGAAGGAATCAGTGATTGGATGAAAGGATGTTGCGGAGTGGAATAACAGTCAGCACAATCAATAGCTTTATTCTAGTAGAAGTAGTGAATGGCATCAATTTCCCAGCTCTAGAATTTTCCTTTTATGTTCTATGGACTTAGATAGTTTAAAAGTAAAACGTGATTTGCATTCTGCTCAGGGCCAATTTACTAACAAAGTGATGCTGTGCAACACTGCAACGTGACTTGTGTGGAATCGTAAAAGGAAAGTCGGGTATTCAGCAGGTCTAATTAAGTAAGCAACCAGATATCATAGCTGCAAACAACAATCTTAAAAGGATGTATTGTTTTACCAGCCGTGAAATATTAAACCATCGACTATGTATTATTATGATATGTTCAGACGACGAACAGCACTTGAAAGAATTTAGCACGGTATTATTGCGAACAGTTTACCTGTTTCATAAGCGATGTGACGGTGATTGATAGACGACAGATAAAACACAAAATTGTTTTATTTATTAAAATGGCATGAGTCATCACGTCATCAGCTGGAGGCCAATACTAATAGTAATAAATACTTTCAATCAATCTTGTTTACGATAATTGTAATAATATGCAAGGTGACAGTATTTTCTCATTTAACCTTTTATCTCAATTCTCAAGTACAAAGTATGAAAGTGTGAACGCTCTCATCGTACGAGTATGGTGTGTACATACTAGTGAACCAAATCTATAACTTTTCTACAAAAAAATAATAAAAAGCACAAGGAAAAAAACAAAGTACTTCTG
Organism: Isotomurus palustris; assembly: GCA_034696625.1. Classification (NCBI taxonomy): domain Eukaryota; kingdom Metazoa; phylum Arthropoda; class Collembola; order Entomobryomorpha; family Isotomidae; genus Isotomurus; species Isotomurus palustris. The sequence goes on along the minus strand of JAQGAD010000463.1, from coordinate 35,166 downwards.
GGAGGAACACCTGGCCTAGCCTGTCAATTACACATCCTTACAATCACAAAAGCTTTATTGTTTGGCGTTCATTTTTACGCTTTAATCAACACTTTTCTACACCTCAAACAACTTCCATGATTATTATTTCAAAGAAAACAAATGGACGTAATGCAAACAGAAAGCTGGTACAAAACAATTCCAGGAGTAGAAAAGTAGTGGAACAGGTCTTACACAGAATAATAGATGCTTTCACCACAAAGACAAAGCGCAGGCAGCTCAGCAACAAACTATCTAGTTTGTCCTCAGTCTTAACTACTGACAACCAGTGTACCTTTTCTGGTATCTGTCATTGTCAAATATCAGTTCAATTGTTCCCCAATTGATGACAGAAACAACATACATTATGCAGCAAAGCTACTTTGCCCCTTCACGTGAAAAAACGCGTACTTTGCTTTCACTTCCCTTCTTTTCGATCAATTCAAGGGCGACAAAAATGACTTTCTGGAATGGGTAACTGAACTTTTCTCCTTCGCCCAAGAGACACATACAAACAAGAATATTATTCTTGCTTTCACACACAGCCAAAGAACCAGAACAGACTAGATTCACTTTTATTTCCCCATCTGGATTTAATGTTATAGTGGATTAAATACATAAAATGTACATAATGAATAACTCTTTTTATCTTCTCCTTGATGGTATAACACGAGAACTCCTCATGCCACGAGAACTGCTCATGCCACGAGCACTTTCTTCCTGTTCGCTTAATTACGCCTGCCTTTCACTGCACATTCAGCTCGTACTTCGTTAATTACATTGCTAAGCGAATACAACTTATTTATTCCCAAAGTAAAATGACATTGATGATTATTCGCAAGTTACTCCTGTTTCACATGAAACGACATTCTTTACTTTGTACCGATTAAGGAGAGCTCGTTGCACGGGAATTAAGAAACTATAAATACGAAAGTACGATGAATTGATTTTCATTTTGATCGCTGCGTGTGGAGGCAGATTTTAACTCGGATTGGAAATTTATGCAGTGAGATTGATGCACGTTCTTGTATCAACAGTTTAGTTAAATGCACACGGTGACGGTATCGTTTCTCTCCTTACAACTTGTTTTGTCAGTATATACATTCGGCATTTGAAGTATCATCAGCGGCAGATCTCAAGGCACTTCCTGGTTCACCGACAGGAAGTCTTATCCCACTCAAAGACCTATTTTCCTTTCAAATGAATATTTCCTTTAGATATTGCTTTCTGTGCAGGTTGAGAAGCGCAACCGTTAGTGAAGCGCAAATATTCTTGGTCCTTGGATATCTATATACTTAAGGCTTACGAAAGCTGTGATAACAAGAAAACTTTATTCAGTTAGAAGGACAATTTATCCTACCATACATCCCAATTGGGATAATATTGTTTTCCTAAATTCTTCTGCATTCAATAAGCAAGTTTTCCTTCCACAAAGTCATCCTTTAACCAACAAAAAGACGAGTTTTCCGTGAAGATGGTCTTCTATTCCTATACTACAATTTCTGAGAATCTCGAGTGTTTTTGCACTCTGTACTGTTTTCTGTTTTCTACTTCACGCGTCGATGAATCATATTTGTCTCTGTAATAATCCTCGTTAGTTTGTTGACCAATCGAGCCAGAGATCACAGAGTAAATCTCAGATAGCATGAAAATTTAATAAAATGATTATGTTTTCTGTACACCATGTACTCAAATAATTGGAAATAAGATATAAATAAGAACGTACGTTCTGTTGAACTAACAGTAAGGTTGTTTTTCAAATACCTTAGAACCACAAACACCTGTTAATCATACAACATAATGGAGTGTTCGTTGAATGCGCAAATAACATCGGATAAGGAAGGTGAAAGCCTCCTTCAGGGACAGTCGCAAAATCAATTTAGCCACACCTGGTTTTTCGTCATGTCAATAAAATTATCCTATGAATGGTTTATCCAAAATGTGTGCACACATACATGAATTATAGTAACATACTTACGAAGGACTATTTCCTGTGATGTTTAATAGCAAAAAGCAAATTTCTCTAGGCAAACTGCCCGAAATTGTGTTATATACCACCCAATTTTCAAAAACATTTTCTAGTCACAATTTTAGGGTGACATGCGAACTGTGAAGGTGACCATTAAGTAACTAACATTTTATGCAACAACTTGTAAAAGAAAGTAGGGCAAGCTTGAAACACTAATATTACGATTGGTTTCTACTGATGCAGAAGGAGCAAATATATTATTCTGGCTGGCAATCCTGGTAATCAACTCCTTTGGGGACATATTACAACTTTTAATGATTATTTTTACATTCCTCTACCCCCAAAAATGTGAAATGTAGCAGAAACGGTCTGAAGTATATAAGGTGAAAGTGACTTATTTGCACGGTTTCACCATGTTGATAATACATTTACATACGAACACACAAAATCTTGGCTTCAGCAACACCACTGCAAGCCGTTAATTGTATTCAAAACTATTTTAAGTACCTAAGCAAGTTCAGCTTTTGATTCTTAGAACTTAAGTCGGAGTTTAATTAGTTAGATGGAAACTCACTAACATTTGTGAATGTTGTTGTTCATATAAACATGTAGCTCTAGTTCTGACAAAGCAGATTTATGAGTTCCAAGATAAATTATTGGTTGTCCGATTGAATTTACTTATTTGTTCAGGATTGTGCAATTTCTTCAAGGGCCGGAGTACCGCGCGACCAAAGATGACATAGTAATACTTTGACTATGTTAATTTAATATAGGCAGAACATTTCAACCTGTTGAAACTTCTAAGATTGAAAATTGAGGAGATTGAGGTTTGCAGAAATTTTACATAACTCAGCTGTAGCTGTTGTTTGTGGGTTTAAAGAAATGTATTGCGTACTACTGAAATATTATACACACGGAGAAAGTTCTGTACAGCTGCAAATAATGTCAGAGGTCGATCTACTGCATAAGTCGTGCCTGCTTTAACGATTGTAACATTAGCTGTTTACTTTTTACTGGAGAAATTTCATAAATATTGAAACAGAATATCTCGTTCTTGATTTTTAATTGCATATGATTCCAATCTATTGAGCTGATTGTTTACTGGTGGATGCTTCAAATTGACCCAATATTTTTTTTAGGTATAGAAGTATAGACTAACATGCTTTCACTATATCCAATTTTTCCTTTGAAGTCAAAAACAATATTTACTGCACTACGCGTGTCGACAGTCAGTTCTTCCACCTCTTATCATTTGTTTATGTAACTTATTATCTTTCACGAGATAAATGCGCATCTTCAGTATCTGCGACGGTTCTCAAATGTGATTCTTGTAGAGGCATTATGAATAACAAGCTCGTTTATGTTTCGAGTCAAACTAACATAAACTGACGATTTGATGTAGGCATCCTAAAATCTAAACTGTGTACATAAAGACTCCAGACTGTACCTGTAGTTTTCGCTTGTGTTGTAGCATTTACTAAATACAATAATAAATCAACGCGGAAAATAGAAACATTACATGGTAAATATACGATTCATAAGTGTATTCAGGAAGTATGCTAAGATGTACAGAACGCTTGATTCGAAGCTGGAATAATTTTAGTATTGTGCAAATCCGTCGTTCAATAATGAGTTTAATTCACAGCGTGTGGTGTATTTTATAAACTGTGTTGTTGAGTAAATATGTGAGGGTAATTATTTATGCTGCACAAATGAATACACAAGTACCTCCTTCACATAAAATTATTCATATTTTGTTATTCAACATTATCAACATGAACAATAATTCCAAGAGCTATGTAAAGAGGTTCACTCAAAACAAAACTGTCGTGTTTCTTACTTCACCATTGAAAGCTAAATGCTTTGTGAATGCGTAAATCTAGAAACACGCAGCCAGCCAATGCACAAATGCATAGTCAACCCCGAAAGATAAGGATTCATTGCATAAACTAACTGTTTAGTGAAGCAACGTGTAATGGGCTGCCTTCTTTTGCTTATTGTGCACGATGAGAAGTACGAAAAGCCGGGTAACTCCGGGTAAGCATCATTCACTGTACTAAAAGAACTTAGGCTGTTCAGACATCAACGGATGCATCATCAGAATACAGAATTCCTGCGGGAGCTTTCCCTGCTTCATACTGGTATTTCTCAGTTCTGTTTCCACTCATCTCTTCCTCACTATCGCAGCGTCTCATAAGTCTCAGCTCGTAGTCAGAACATCTCAGTCTCCGTTGAGTTGTTGGCGAGAGAAGTTCACATCTATTATCTGCATCTACGTTCATATAAAATCGCAAGATATTTCTTCCATCAAGCCATATTGAATACTACAAATCTACACATACAATCTACTTGCAAATCAAGAGAAAAAAGTGTTGAACTCACAGTTAAAAGAAAACTTTATAAATATTGTACTAAAGTGTCTCACATCTGAACGTTGCGTAAGGTTTTCGGATGAAAATCACAATGAGGAATTCAGAGGAGAAAGGAACTAGTAGTAGTAACAATAATAGCAGTAACTCTAATAATTCTTCCCAAAATTCAAATTCCAAACTAAGGATTGCTGTCTTCGGTCAACATGAAGTTGGCAAATCAGGTAAGAAACAAATTTCAATTTTCTCTTAAGAAATACCGAGCGAACTTGCCAGTTGTTTCTTATGTAAGCAAATCATAACGTTTCCTGTTATTTCTCAAGTAGATTTGGCATTTCCTTTCATACAACACTCAAAAAAGAAAGCTTAAGGGAGTTACAACTGAAAAGACAGCCAAGTTCTTTATCTCACTTGTCTTTCAACATGCGTCACTGCGAAGTGAAAAAGTTCAATAGTAGTAAATTGTAAAAATTACAAGATGCACAAGGTTTTCTACATCATAACTTCCTGTACGATAATCTGTAGAGTCTGTCGTGTGATGAAAGCGGAAACACAGATTGTGAAATTGGTTTGTTTTGTCACGAGAAATCAAGCAAAACCGATATTACAAGTAGTCTATGCAATCACGAAATTACTTGAAGTAAACCCCCTGCAATATGCAGATTTGACGTGACTGCCTGAATTAAGTCAGCCTCAGGGAATACTTGCGGTTGAGTTTCTTCACAGGCTGTTGTACTAATGTAATTTGGCTTTAACTGTCACTTCGTGCGGCCATTGTTGTGGTGGTGAAAGTAAAGGCTTTCATAATTTAGCCCACCATTTAGTTGCATAAACATAAGAATATAACCTTGCTTCAGACTTCAGACTAAACGTATCGAATTAACAGTGAACTTTAACATGAAATACAAAAAGTTGGCACAAAATTATTCTGGACAGGAAAAACGGGGGTGGAAATCGTGTCCAACATCTTAACTGTGTTAAATACCCATGATCAAGAAGAGAAACTTTTCCTGTGCAGACTACCTCAGTAGAGAGAACCGTATGAAAAGAATTCCTCCTTCGAGAATCCACAAACTTCAGGCTGCGAAAATGCTATTAGACTACCCAGGATTAAATGGTAGAGAAGCCAGGCGCCATAAACCTGTGACAAATTGCAGAAATACAGACACGAAAATATCTCTGGCAGTCCAGACCTATGAGCATTGCTCACTGCAATCTTGATAAGTTCATTGAAAACATAAAAATCTCCAACAGTAATGGATGGTACGAGATAGGGAATCTAGATATCAACAGCATTGACGTCGAATCGTTTAATTAAAGAGCTTATTATTCCATGCTGTATATTCGTTTCGTTCACACTGAGCTGCAATCATAAAAAATATCCTTGAATGAGGTTCTTACACTTCTGAGGTAATCTGACTTTAGCAACACACATCCCACCAAATGGGAAAATCAGCGATACAAATGTGACAATGAAATAAGGTAAAATTCAAGCTTGTGTTAACCATCCACCCAATTTTACTTGCATCGACCGCAAAGGTTTTTATTTTACGATAAGTCGGTTGAGGAAGAACTTTATTCGTATAGCATGAAAAGAGGAATTAGTATTTTCGGATCATGAAGTTCACGAATTGTGACTGAAGGAACACAAGTGTATTCGATTAAACTGTCTCCAGCTTCCCGAACAACAAAAGGAATCCGAAAAGTTATACTGCCTGTTCACAAAGAACTGCACACATCCTGAACGGAATCTTATATGATCCCTAAGTCGTAAAGAACTTGTAAAGAATACTTATGTGTGCAATAAAAGCACAGTATACTTAAATAGAATAGACGAGACAATTTCCTACATTTCGATCCATGCACTTATAACTTTAACAAGTATGAAGTAGGAATTTTTTAGAAAATCTGCACGATTCGCTCAACGCAGTTGAATTCCTGTCTCAAAGTCAGACAGTGAAAACAAAGTAACATCTTGAACTGCAACATTAAATCTTTAACGCATTTTTTGTAATCTCTTGCAAGATGGATTCTTTCCACTGAGCTGAAGCATAATACTCACGTACTTCAGTTTGCTAGCACAAAATCCCGAGTCTCAACAATCTGTCTCACACCCCCCAGATTCTATTTATTTTTGCTCTTGAAAAATCTAAAGTTAGGAAACTTCTTAGGTACACTTCTAAGCACTCATTTATTATGGCTTCGACAAGGAAAAACCAAAGAAAGCACAAATGCATAGTTTACCAGAATATTTAAGGATTACAAGATTTGTTGATTTTAACCGAAATTACCAAAGTTCGTTCTTATTGCATTCAAAGAATCTGTAATAATAATTTCGTCATAAGTTCACACGATGTTCTTAAGCTAGCAACTCTCATAGAGCTAACGAGAGTGATATTCTTATCTCATAACTGTGCATTGGGAATTCGGAGTGCAGAGAAGTTTCAAGACCTTGAAAATATGCCAACCATACATTCCTTCCAAAACTTCCAATAAGCAGGGCTTCTTCATTCACTTCGACAGTCTTATAATATTACTTCCTCTGCCCAGCAACAACCGTCTTATCAATCAGTGACTTCAAAACGACTTTCAAAATATGATGAAAAGGATCTTTGACTGATTTTGGGATTGGCTTCGTACCTAAATCAATGTGGGCAGAATTTTCATGCAATATGCGTAGGGTCCAATATAATTCTGTGTTGGTAATGGTAAATATTGAATTTCTATCGACTTCTTTGATCTGATCTTGGTGTGACTCACAGTAGGAAGTAGGAAAGTCCTCTGGGCCAAATGAGACGTAAACTCAGTCGTCAAAGATTACACAGGGAGTTTTATGCTATTGTCCTTGGCATTTTCTTCAAGTTTACGGGACTAATATAATGCTTCACAAACCAACATATAGTAACTTTGACTTTGCAGCTTTTACAAGGAAATCAAAATTATCATAAGTGTGCACGAATTGCACTTTTACAAGGTTATCTTGTTAAGAACAGCTTACAAGACACCCAGGAAAGGAATCCATGCACCAAAGTGATTTCACCGAAGGAGACTTGAGTCGTTTAACTCAAGCTGGCAGTCACTGGCAGATTGGAGGATTTAGCACATAGTCGCAATGTAATATAAATAGTAATTCGAGAATATTTGCGTAATGTACACCAAAACACTACTCTATATGCCATACATGCCAGTGTCGCCCAACGTATACCCACACAGTTTCACTTGTGAAAAAAGATGAGATGACAAATCTCAGCAAAATTTGTCAGCCTTGGAGGATTCTTTATTACACGTCCAACGTCTCCAGAAGATTTGCTAGGCGCCATTCAGTATAAGCTAATGTTAAATAATCTTTAACTGTATTGGTTTGCATTTAAATTGCAATATGTGGTGCGATTAACGTGACACTTTGGTATTTCAATGTCTGCTTAATTGCTTCGACCTCCAGTTCCAGTGGACACCCCATAATTTGTGATCTCCGTAAATTACACATTAGCGTGGAGTATAGAGAGTAGGATGCAACCAGTGACTCATGTATATCTCTCATCCAATATCCTTTTAGTTTGATCTGTCTTTCACTTGGTTCTGTTATTCATTAAAGAGTGGCACTAAAATGAGAGACTTTCCCAGGAACACACGCATCAAGTGTACGCCAAGGTTGTACACATTGGCATTCCAATCCGACTTAGAGATCTAAGAATTTCTTTACGACTCATCCATGAGCTCAAAGTGCAATCAAACCACGCAAAGAGACCTCATGTTGTCCCATGATTTGTTTATCAAATCAATCACAAACGTACCACGAAAAACCATATTATTTCTTGATTGCGCACATATAAATTCGTTTTGTAAATATTTTACAGAATTCAGGGGGTATTTTTTTCGCATGAAATTATGTTTTATTGCCTTTAATCCCACATGAAGATTGAGGACAACCTTGTAGCTTGAATTGTGTTAGCAAATAAACCTACAAGCTTTCATCTTGGCCCTTATTCTTTCATCACTTCAAAATAATCCTTGAATTTGATCTTGGGTGTTCTGATTGAACATTGTGTTCTAGGCCTTTGTTGATTATTGAAGGTGGTTCTTGTCATCTTCAAGCGTGTTCTGGGCTTGTAATATTTCTTGGGAGACTTTTATCACTTCATCTTAGGCAGGTGAGAGATGTGAGAAGTTAGTGGTTGGATTAACCTAGTCTACCCATTTTACCTTGACTTTCTTTCTGAAAATTTACTAACAAAGCAAAGTGAGAATTCCATGTTTCGAATCCAGTGTGAGTAAGGGAGATTTATGAGGGAGCTGACCTACATTCCTCGCTTTGAAGTTTAACACACGAGCGATTCACAAAAATGGGTGAACCATGATTCAACTCAAAACGGGTGATACTGTGACTGTGACTCAAAGGAAAGCACAGAATGACAAAGTCGTTTGTTGTACCCTAACTTTCAGACAACTTTTGAAATCATCACTTTAATCGAATTATTAGTACGAAGGTTCTGGAGCCAAATTGGCCAGTTGTCTATTATAAAAGTATCAAAACTCATTTTGTACGGGGATCAAGCTCTTTTTAGGAAAGCTTTCTGTAAGAACATTTTTGACATTTGAGATTGAACAGATCAAAGCACTTTCTACTGAATAAACCTGTCTACAAGAAACATATTGCAGATTTTTTGAACCAGCTACAGCTTAAATAAAGTAAATGAACTTTTGTTGCATTTTAGTAGAAATACAAAAGTTTCAACTAAAAGCTGTCTGACACATGAAAACTAGAAAGATTTTCTGGTAAAGGAGCTTAAAGCCGTTTCTTCTATTCCAATTCTAGCTTTAAACATAACAAAATGTAAATTAATTTGTCAGAACTGGACCCGATCTCTCAAGTTCAGCCATGTACACTTTTCGAAGCAGTACATATGCCCAGGGCAGAGTTCAGGGTGAATTTTGGAAACAAAAGGAAGCATTTCTGAGGAAAGCTGTGGCACAAAAGTGAAGCTAGAATTACACGACTTGGCAAAAACAGACCAGCGTCATATCATTGTCATCATCACTGACGACATCTGAGAATTGTGATTCTCACAGAGATCCTAATTCTGTCTCGAATTTCTCCCTATGATTAGCCTATCAGGTCTCCAGCCTTTCATTACTTTCAAACCAAATTACATTCTGTACGCTTAAATGGTAAATTAATGGTTAGTGGTGGAGCTCCCTTCCTGTGCAAATAACAAAACGTGAATAGTCTGCCGCAAATAACCTCGGGACTTTCTCCAATGGTATTCATTACTTCTTTAGGTTTAAAATACTTATGTTTTCTGACTTATGCCTGCAGTTATTAATTTAACCCACGGTTCTTGCTCCCCTAGTGTACAAGCACGTGCGGAGTCATGTTGAGACCAACGTTCATTTCGCCGTATGTAGGGCAATTCTGTGTGCTGAATTATGTTTGCTTAAAGAAGAGGGCTTATGTAGGTGACTTCAGGTGAAATATGAAGTACAAACCGAAGAATCAACATTTAAGATAAATAAGAAATGTGGCATGGAGTGTGCAGGACATTTTCTGGTTCCCTGGAGGTCTTTTCTTTTAATTTCATGTCATCAGCAACGTGCAAAGTGCTATTAGTTCGATCCATTGCGAACTGGGATTTAGTTCCTTGATCTCTAAACAAAAACAGAATGAAAGCTACTGAATGAACTCACAGTCATTAAAGTTAGGAAAGCAAAATATCATATGCTTATAATTTGCCCATGTCCACCACGTTACACCTACGAGGACGACATTTTCGAAGACTCATTTGTTGATCTTCACGAAACTAAGCTGCGATAAAACCATCACGCCTATTTTTATCTCAGCTCATCCTTACTTAACCATATTTTAAACTTCACTAGAAAAAACAAATCTCTTCGGGATGATGCACTACTGACTTGGTACTTGGTGCAGTACTTTAGTACACACAGAATAAGCTTTACGATTAAGATAATGAAGGATATATTCTATGCTCGCCAACTTTCCTAAGAACTCGCAAATGCATTCACAAAAATGTGCTGCGGAGATAACTTTCATGTGGCCACTTAAATGATGAAAGACAAGTGTGTGAGCTGCAAAAGACAATAAAATGAATGAGCAAATGATGATAATATTATTTATTTTGAATCTTTCAGCTCTTACTGTGCGGTACCTGACGCGTCGTTACATCGGAGAATATAAATCCAACACAGGTAAACATTTCTTCCTTAAAATTATTGTCTTGTAAATAATTTAAGTGTTATTTGTTATTGCACGCTTGAAATGGCTTAAGCTTGTTGACCAATTCGATTCAGCAACAAAATGTCACAATTTCGTACATCCTCTTGATTTTCTAGAAACATTTTCGTTTCTCCCTTTATATACTAAACCAATAGCTGTAGGATGTGATAAAAACGAAAAAGCAAGTACCAAGAAGAAAGGAAACTAGCATAGCACTATATTTCGAAGCATGCATTCGAAAGCATAAATATGTAAGTGGAAATTTCACAAGAAAGCAGATTTCCGGGTAAAAGTTCCCACCTGAATACGCTGACGGTAAAACCAGATTCTTAGCTGCATTCAAACCACCTTCGTGTTAGTGTTTTCCATTCTGAAACGTCTACTTCCTGAAATGCGAGCACAGTTTGTTATCTGTGCTCATTGTTTGATTACACTACAGTTGACAGTGTGACAGTCCACCTTTTAACGCGATCACATTTGCCTGAACAGATTTCCAGATGCACTAGCACAAATACACGTAAATATAACTTTAACCTTTTCCTTCGCTGCGAAATCACATAATACAATACGAGTATATTATAAGGATACTTCAGTTTCTTTCAAAATCTACATTTAGTATAATTGTTTCCCAGAAGAATGTTCGTATTCAATATCCTTTTATGGCTGTTCATCAAGGCTGAAAATTTTATAAAGATATTCAGGATATCCTGTCATTATATACAGGTGAAAGATCAAAGAATTTGGAATTCAATATTCGAGTTCCCAAGTATCTATTAATAGTAGATTTTATCTATCAGTTTCTTCCTCTTTCTGCAGCCTTCATTTATGAAGATAAAATTTCTTGTATTTTGTATGTGATCTTAATTCATATTGGAAATTCGGTCGCCAGAGTGGGATGCAATAAAAAATAGGTAGTTTGTGAAATAATTCAGCCACCATGTAATTCCCCAATGGAAAAATTCACGGGATTCACGGGCGCCAGGTTGTCGCGCCAGAGAAAAGGCAGGACAGGGACAACTTTTCCTCAGATTCCATTATGAGCCTAAGCAAGAAACAGCACTTGAGATTTGCCAAACTTCATACACGCCTCGATTATGTCGTAAGTGTAGAAAGGAGATCTTGATCTGCTCTGCAATACCCTAGGCAAACTCAAAAGATTTGTGCTCTCCAAACCCAAAAAATCTGCGTCCTGCTCTCGTGGGTCTTTTAACACAAATAAATGTGTGTGTGTATCCTTCCACGATTTAAAAATCCTTATAGATGAGTACACAACCAACATTTCAAAGCAAGAAGTAAGATCTCGAGTTTAGACACATAGGATTAGGATAACAGAACCTTAGATGTCAACCCTATTTACCATATCATTCTAGTGCGTTTGTTCGGAGCTCCTCAACACTTTGTACTCTACTTGATCTCAATGTAGTATACTTAGGATCGGTATTTTTGTGTGACAAAATATTTCAGGACAAAATTGGACCAGCCCCAACTTCCCACCATATTCCGCAGTGTGTGTTTTTAACAAGCACATTAAGAATTTTAAAACGAATCTAGAGGGACAAATAGAAAAACTGAATGAGATAAAATATGACTCAATATTCAAAACTCCTCTGCAGATTTTTGTAAAAGTTGTACTTCTTAGCGTTAGTTGTAGTAATAATATTTGGATTCATTGCTGACGCATGCAGTAGACACAGATCTGAGTATCTGAGGATCTCGATGGATCCGTACAGCAGAAATTAGTTGTGCCTTGTGCCGAATTCACGTGAAAAGTTGGTTATGTATATAATACGACTTCGATCCCATCATATTCAATCATAGTTCACGATTTGCTCTAGTTTGATGAGGGAATTTTCCATGAGGAATATTGCTATAATGATGGGAAGCTTTCACTTCCTTGCAGCGTGACTTCGGTTTGCGTAAGCGATTACATGCTTACCTATCTGCCTGGCTACGACGTACCTATAATTAAGCTACTTACTCTACCCACTCTGTCTGAAGTCATATCGCATGTTACCTTCCAACTGTGCTTGTTAATTTCCACTACCTGTGAACTAACGCTTTGCATGTCCTGAACGTGTGCCTTTCATTAGAGCTAGCACATCATTATTTCGTGGAAAAGTTCCATGTTAAAGCCCAAAAGCCATATGAGTCTAAAAATGAACCTAATTTATTATTTGCAGATCTCCTTTACCGACAGACTGTAAGTTTGAGCCATGGCACTTCCATCGACATTGAGATCGTTGACATTTCCACCTCTGAGGTGAGTGATCAGCTTATATCCTAATTTTTGACGTCTTTTTGACACTGTCTTACTGTTAATCTCGAACTTAGTGTCTCTGAGTGAATGATGGATGAATGAGTGAAAATATACGTGAGAAGTAACAAAATGTGTGTATGATTTCTTGACACTTAAGTCATTAGTGGAAATACGATGTGTTGTTGGTTCGAGATTATGAATGATTTGTGGCAGATTGACAATTTGGCATTTTCTGTTTTAGGGTCCTGACTCATCCGAAAGGAAAACATTCCCTGCCGAAGAAATCCAACGAGCTGATGGCTTCGTTATCGTCTACTCAATCACAGACAGAAGCTCATTCACATTCGCACTAGAGGCTCTCTCAGACATTTACAATCGCAACAATAACTCTACATCACCATCTCTTTCCTCAAGCAGTGGATCAAGTTCCCCCAACGCATCTCCTCAACCAAAGGCTACATGTCCAGTAGCTCTTTTGGCCAACAAAAATGACTTGGAACATCTCCGTACTGTTGATAAAATGGAAGGAATCACTGCTTCTTTGCAGTATGGCTGCCAATTTTACGAGCTTTCGGTTGCGGAAAACTCGCCCGAAGTCTATCAATCCTTCCAGGCTATAATTAACACTCTCATAGGACAGCACCAGCTGCTGAGTCAACCCTCCAAGAGAAAATTTTCCGTCTCAAAGATGTTAGGAAATCTCAGACTAGGAAGAACAAGTCCCAACTCCCAACAGATAATTACAAGTCAAGCGTCTATTGTCGATACCAATGTCATCACCAACAGTCCTAGCAAATCCTTAAGTAACTTCAGCAGTTTTAATTCAGTCACAGACAGTCCTTTGAAGACATCGAGTGGAAAGTCTCATCAAAGGCATTCATCTTCTCAGTCCGAATCTTCATCCAGTAATTGCAGCAGTAGCAGTAACAGTGGCAGCTGTAGTAACTTGAGTAATAGTATTTGCCATTTGAAAAGCAAACTAGTCGAGTTGCATTCGATGAAGAAGCGACACAATTCGCCCCCAATCTGTTCCTTGTAAAAATTGCAGCTGGTCAATATTGTCGACCAAAGAAATACTAAATGGTTTTATTGTATAAAACGGACTTCTCTCGCTTTATTGAAGTCCACAAACAAGTCAAACTAACATTATATGTGGTATATATCGAAATGTATTATCTCTGCCAAAAAGTATGATATTGTATCGGACTAATTATACGAGACTTATTTCTTAATGTATTACGAACTACAACACTACTGTTTTTTATGTCTCACATTACCTCGCACAAAACTTTGAACTTTTTCGCAATGATGATAAAGTAAATATATCAAATCACAATTACTGATTAGTATAATAACTATGTATTAAGTTTTAAAGAAACACAAAAGTCAAAAGTACAGACGCTGTTTACAGATTAAGTTCACAAGTTATTAGTTTTAGTATGCTGAGTGAATTCCTTGTATTTTTCAGTATGAGCGTATAAGTTATTGTCAAGATTATATTTCCTTCTACAAATGCGAATTCTATTTTTGCCCGGAGAAGCATGTTATTCCATGAGCTTCTTGTATTTCTTGATCCCTGCAGTAATTGTATAGATCGAATTTCATTTTAGTTGTTAGAGTTTATGTACTAAAGCTTCAAAACATTAGAAGAAATATTTGTAGGTTGGGTTACCATATTTAGATATGAAACGAGTTTGCTCTCACGTTGTGAAATACCTTGTGTATCGTGACTTTCAAGAACTGATTTTGTATGAAGCTTACTAAGCCTAATTAATAATAAAACGTGTCCAGTCAAGGAAGTCAATTCAGAGCTACTACTGTATTCGATTGTAAATTGGAAAGGATGAGAACTTACAATGAAGAATGTATAACTGATCCTTTGATGTTTTCAAAGATTATGGATTGTCTGAGTGATAAATGTACCTTTTTTGTGCTTGTAGAAGAAACGAATAACCAATCAATGAAAATAAATATTTTCCAATCATATAAATCTCACTATGTGTCTGTTTTTATTTTGTAGCATGTGTCACACTTGATCCATACACAAATAGCTTTTTAAGTCTTTAAACTCTACAACGAGCTACTGAGCAAACAATTTGTTTACAAGTTTACGCACTGCATAAAGTGTGTAGGACGGAAGGACCTAATTTGCAGCATTAAGTTGCTTATATTACTGCACAAAACAATTAATCATGACATTATTGATTATTGATATTATAAGAGGAATGAATAGTTTAGTTTGTTTGCAAGAATTCCTAAACGTCGTTAGGAATTGTAATTTAGAAGACAGTTTATAGTGAGGAAGACACGCAACATATATTCAGGTATATAGCTGTGGAAGTTTGCTTTTATCAGCTCAAGTAGACAATGAGCTGAGAAGTTTTCATTCCACATAGCCAATCCAACACAAAGCCTTTAGCATTCAGTTATTCAGTATCCTTGTAGACTACATGTCGACTAAACGAACAATTTTTAAGTATCAGGTCCACTTGCGTAAAGTCCAGGATTGAAATAAAATCGTTTGCAAAATCCTATGCTTTTAAACGAAGATGTCTGTTTCTCGCCCCTTTCTGATTTGATTTCTCTCATTCTGCGGTCAACCTGCAATGAAGAATATAACTGAATTAATCAAATTATTTCACAAAGCTCAGTTTCAAAGCATACACTTTTCTATTACCTCACGTAAGATATCCAAGATTTCCGTGTCATGAGCATGTTGTGCTACTGATTCACAAAATGTCTGAATATACCACGTCCCAAAGATCGTATCACGATTGGACACAAAGCCAGGAACGGTTGCAAAGCAAACAAGAATATCTCCATTGGACGGACTAGAGTATGAATCTTGAAGAAATGACAGGGCGTCCGATTCCGTTGACGAGTATTGTAGTACCACCGGTTGCGCTTTGCCATCAACTTCTGTTCTTCTGAAACCTTTGTCGCGATTCTTTCCTCTGCACGACTGCAGTAAAAATATCTTCGGTTTTCCAGATAATGCAGGACAGTTGGTGTTGTTAAATCCGTAAACAACGTCTTCATAAACTCTCACATAATTCGTCATAAATTCTTCTCGACTTGATGACGGCAGTGGATCTGACATACGGATATAACTTTCAAATCCGTGACTCATGATCGCAACAACACAGCAATCAACACTGGCCTTTTCAAATCTATCTTTAAATCGTTTAAATATTCCGTAGCTGGGATTGATCAAATCATCTTTGCGGACGTTATGATGCACGTAAACTTTGAATCCCAAAGCTAACAGTAAATTCTGCAGCTGAATGGAATCTTTCTCAGCACCGTCTCTGCGAAACTCTGCATCTCCTTCAAAGTCAATATTGTTTATGATTAGAGCAAATCCTTTGGGATTAGACATCATATGGTACGACTGAAAAGGAAGTATAACTTATTATTAGAACAACTGTTTTAAAACGAAACCGCTCTATAAATATTTTGTAGTCACTACCTTGGCAGGGTCAGTGTCTCCTTGATTGTATAACGTAGCCCGCTTAACTTCTGGTGGTAGTGGTAAACTATCCGTAACAAGACTTAAACTCTGAATTGACGCGTCCAATGGAGGCGAACCACTTGGATGATTTTCCAAGTTCTCTGACCTAGTTTTATAGATTATTATGTCAGCGAAATGACAAGAACATTATATTTCTGCCCTGATTTGTACGCACAGTGATTCAGACAAAATGGATCCTGTTGAAGCTTGAGTTCCATAACCAGAATTAGCAGAGCCTGTAGGACTAGACGATCCACTACTCCGTGGGACTTCAAACTTTAACGAGGTCACAAAACCAGTTCCACCTCCCCCAATCGATTGACTTAAAGACGATGGAGATTCCAGAGAAGACGTAGAACCCTGTCGTTGAACAGACCCTTCAAGTGCCGACGCTTCATGCAAGTATCCCAACGCTTTGAGTGCTTGGATCAACACTCCAAAAGCTGTTGGACCTCTTTTCGTATACTTCAGGAAGAAATCTCGGTTTTGATCCTCAGGATACTTCGTCTCAGCCTGAAAATTCGTAAATGATATCTATTGGCCCAATATTTTCGCTAATCTTCGAGCTTTTAAGTACAAAACTCACAAGTTAAATCAATCATAATAATGACTTACCTTAATTCTCTTGTAAAAATCCGGATAAATAACTCCATCTTCTACAAGTCTAAAAACAAGCGGTTCAATGTTGTCGATCTTTACGAGAGTCTTCAAATTCGCCTGAATCTTTGCTCTATCGGCTTCCTCCATCGGAATCAATAAATAATTAACCTTACAATTAATGATTTATACTTTTACACACGTGCGTTATATACTTTACTATTTGTGACTTTGTGAGTAAAGTGGGGACAGGCTGCTACTGCACAGCAGTGCATATAAAATGTCCAACAGCAGTGGACTGCAATGCAAAGGACTATTGCTCATCCCTCCACATTGCCACCACCCGCCTTTGGAGGACACACTTAAGCAACTTATTCACTTCTTAGGTGAGGCGGAGAAAGCATACCTTTCACCTTTCTCCCCTTCATATGATTTAGATATATTTTGAAATATACAAGTCATATTTCCACTTTCCACAGTTTGTAAAAGCTGAATGTATACGATATAATAATATACACAATGTGAACAATCATGATTCTTGAACAGGACATTAATAAATCATGGATAGTATTTAGTAACAGTAGTTATTAAAGTAATAGTAGTATATTAGTTAGCAATATAACTAGAGAAAGCTTCTGCCAACTTTTTATTTCTTCTGGGACTGCGGGGCAAAAGTAGTTTTCTTCGGGACATTATGTTCGGTAGGAGGTTTGGCGATGGAGCCTTTGAGGTTCGGTGGTGGTTGTGTTGGGGTTGCCTCTGCAGCTGGGGGCTGTGGGGCTGCCTCGGTGGCTGGGGGTTCTGTGATAGCCTCTTGGGAAGGATGCTTTTCCAGCCATCCTTTGCTGTAACGTCGCATTGGATCCCAGTCTAATCTCTGTGAAGGTGCTTTTCCTCTGTTCTTGTCGACTGGAAGGCGGACGTAGCTCTTAAGGTCGCTGTTCCAATGGAAATCAGATGGTTGACATCCACTACGCGTTTCTCCGATGGCACACACGTGCCTGTAGATCTTGTTATTGGTATCATACCTGAAAAAACACGGGAAACGGTTTGAAAGTTGATCTAAAATCCTTTGACTTTCATCTCTTCTTTTATAATACCAATAGTCTGTAGGTCTGTTTAGTGTTTTCAGCTTAAACTTTCCAGTAGCATCGTCGAAGTAGAAGTTTCTTGGATGGAGGTTCGCAGTATTTGGCCCCAAGTTGCCCTTCTTCTTCCAAGCACCTTCAGAAGGATTAAAGAAGTATCTGGCCATATCTTCCAGATGTTTTATTTCGAACCTCCCGTAATCCTAGATAAGTGAACAAGAGATACTGCATTTCATGACGCACTGTAATCTTAATGGCTGAGTAGGGAAATTACCTCGTCAAACCAATAGTCATCTGGAATTCGGAAGAAATGATTGGGATGAGACTCCACAGGGAATCCTTGAGTTAAAGTTCCAACCGTTCCAAACTCTCCTGGAACCCACTTTTCACTCTCCACATCGAAGTAAAAGTTAAGCACAAATTGTTTGGGGCAACTTGGTCCAGTCCACACATTCTTCGTGGAATTAAATATGTAAGGTTCGCCTCTGTTCTTCCTTCGAAACTCTTTATGAACGTTTTCATAGTAGAAGTCGTGAGGAAAGGTTCTGTTCATAAGTCGATTCTTGAGAGCTTCACACTTCCAGAATCCGTCTGTATCAAAGTAGTAATTACTAGTTTTGCTCTTGCGTACGAATTCCCCTTCCTGAAATTGGAAAATGGTTAAGGTTTAAACATTCAGGAAGAATCTTGAAATCAAATGTATCAGACCTCCGTGTCCCAGAAGAAACTATCTGGAGTATCTGTCGACGCAGCTGGCTTGAAGAATGCCCCGGTGATTTCATTAGTCCATCTGTTCTTTAGGGATTGAGCATTTCTGATCATCTCCATTCTGATTGCTCTTGGTAGCCACAATTTTCTGTTTGAATCTGTAGAAGACACGTAATAATTGTCATGATGTCATTGAATGCAATTTAGTTTCCGATTCCAAGTAAATAAATGTATCAAAATATGAATTTTTTACCCCAGTAGAAATCTTCAGGATACATTCCACTCTTGGGTTCCTGATGCTTTCTCCATATTCTCGCATACTTCTGCAACCAGTAGTCGTACATGGCACCTTTGTCTTTATTCTTGTTAAGAAATTGACCTACCAAAGTGAATGATTGGAACTGGTTAAAATAATATTTTGAAAGATGAAATTAACTTAAGACTGGTCGAGTAAATTCACCTTGGAAAGAGTCAAAAAAATAATCAGACGGGGTGTTGACAGTTGTGGAAACAATCTTCAGCTTATTTGGAGCTGGAGCTTTTGCTCGTCTCCAAATTCCGTCGGATGGGTGATACCTGAATTGTTTGCCTTGCCGTGGAGGCTTAGGATAAAACAGCCCTGTTTCATCTTCGTCAATGATAAACGAAATCAGCAATCAAGCCACTAAGCCATCAAGAAAAACCTGAGTGTACTTACCCTCAAAAAAGTAATCATCAGGGCCAAGACCTGTGAGACCCCTCCATTCACCTTCCCATTTCCTCGTGTAGCGATGCCCATTTTCATCCCAATTTATTTCTGGTGGAGCATCGTTTCCTGATTCACCTGTGTCTGCCACCGCTTCCAACGAGCCTAAACTCTGAAGGGACGATTTAGCCTCTGCGGGATTTGGATTATCTTTCAAAAGCCACTTTCCAAATTCTATTAGTAAACTAATCTTTAATAATTTCCAGGCAGCATTTATTTTATTAAAAGTGTTTTTGCATACTTTCGTCGAAGTAGAAGTCACCGAGAGGTCTTTTGACAGGAGGAGGAAGGTCCTCAGCTTTATCCGAAGGCTTAACTTCCTTCTTGCTTGAGAAAATTCCAAACGCATACGACTTTCTCTTAAGCTTCCTCAACTGCCTTGAGTACTTCATAGGCTTCACCTTGTAAACGCCAAGCGTGGCATCGTATTCGAATTCCTCGAACCCTAAGTAGTCAGCTCGAGCGATAACTTGGCCTGCATCTGCATCGTAATACCTGTAGAATCAGGTAAACAATTAAAATTTTAAGTTGGAGATCTTGGAGTGATTAATGTAGATTTCAAATCTAACCAGTCGTAAGGCGTTGGTTGACGTTTGAAATTAAGTCGAGGAGGACGCTTATGTCTCCAACACAAGTTGTTTCCATCCATATAATACTCCCCACTAAAACCTTCCTTTTTGGGAAAGAATTCTCCTGCATCGTCATCGTAGTACCTGTAACAATAAAAGACACATTAGTTTAGAAATATGTTAATATGTAATATTCTTCAATAGGCCAAGGCCGTAAATCATTAGAGCGACTAAGCGCTACCGCTGTAATGATTCCTGGCCTCTTATGTGTCTCTTTTTAACCATTGATCCCATCCAGTATTAATCTTTGCATTTTTGGTGTTATAAAGTTTCTTCCCTTTTATATCTCCTCCTGCTTTCTTATGGGACTTTTTCTTCTCCAATTCAGCCGCTTCGTCTTCGTCAGTCACAAGATCAGACATTGTAATAGCATTTTCATCTACTTCACTTCCTCGGAATAGCGTATTGCTCAAGAATGCTTGTTCCTCTCGTTCAAAGTTCACGTCGATTTGTCTCGGTGGATCAGCAATGACCTCTGGGAAGTCTAAATAAGTTCCTCGGGTTCTAAACAGTCTGCACTTTCCCTGGAATTCCACATCAAACTTCCTTAGACAAAGTCTTAAAACGCTATAAAAACAATGAAGTGCACATTCTTTTCATATGGATTGAATTACTTTACAAAATAAACTGGGTGGCCAGAAATGCCGTTTGAATTTCTCAGTAAAAGTCTCAGGATGTTTTTGAAGCCACTTGTCTCTCCAAGTATCTTGCTGGTCTTGGAACACCTCGATCAGATCTTCTCGCAGCCCAAAAAGCTTGTCTGCTGTTTCATAATACCCGTCCCCATAATACCACCCGTATTTACTAGGATTCTGTAACTCCGAAAGAAGTCTCTCAGCTTCCCTCAAAGCTCGTTCCTGTTCCTCCCTCTCCAACTCCTCCTCCAGTCGCTTCAGATACGCCGCCTCTCGAGACCTTCGCGTCTTCAGCCGATGGTAAACAGCTTTCTGCTCATTCAACGCTTCCTCAGCTTCCTCATCATCGCTGTCAAAAGTTCCTGCAACTTTCTTCGCTTTAAGAAATTCCTCCTTCAATTTAATTTCTTTCATTAGCTTCTCTTGCTCTTTGATTTCTTCATCAATGGCTGTATCGTCTTCCCAATACTCGTACACTCTTGGTAGAAAGTACTTCATTCTGTCTGGATGCGCTTCTCTCTCTTTCTTCTTCTTGTCTGCCAATTCTGCTGCTTTCATCAACAGCTTTTGGCTAACATTACTCCTTGTGTCTGAACTGAACAGGCTTTTCGTTTCCTGTACTGGCTCTGGAATCAAGTGTGGATCAGTCTCTATTGACGCGTTGGTGTCCATCCCCTTACGGTCTGCCATATTTAAGCTTCCAAATGGCTACTGCATACTTTGATTTAAAAAGTCACAATGTGGATGCTTAAGTGTCAAAGAATAGACGTTTATAAATGACTATCCTTTGGCCAAGGCTTGCATTTTACAGGTTCCGAAAATCTCATTCCTCAAGCTTGTCAAGCGATGAAGAAGTTGCTTCAGCGACTTAGGTTGGAGGGTGATGAAAACACATATTTCTCAAAGAAACATCATTTCATAATAATAATATTTTGAGATTTTGAAGAATGAGATCATGCGGTAAATACGCGGAAGGTCAGGAGATGAGCAAGGAGAAATGCTGCGATGAATGGAGAAAGTCTCTTTGTTGTGCGTCAGCATGTCACGATGCCCCACTTCACTACCCACACAACTGTGGGCGCTTCTCGCTAACATAAACACACATTATTCTCTGACTCACCTAAGGATACCTTTTTCATTCGTCATCAGTCATCACACAAATATATAACGTCTCACATTAGTTGATCAGAGTAAAAGAATCATAATATCCTGTTTTAAGCACCTGGTAGGATCGAAAGTTATTTAAACTGATGTTGAGAAGATTCATCTGAATGGCAGTTGGCAGTTATTTCCAAAATTGGATTGTTTTACCTGTTTGATTGAGTCGAGTTGGTTTGAAAAGTTGAGAGAGGAGTTAATTTTATTACAACTGCTACATAGTGGTCATCGCTAAAGAGGTAAGGGTAATAATGTACCAGCAATTCAATAGTTGAGGTTTTAAACTATGTTTGTTTATTGAATCAGAGACAGGTGGGGAATGAGCGGTTTCGACTGTTTGAGATAGCTAAGAGGAATTTGACGGATTGCTGATACTACTGTTGTACCTGAAGAAGTGAGGAAGATGGGTGAGGTTTCGTTATCAGACTTCATGAAGGACGCTGGTGAACTAGCACACAGGGCGATCTCCCAAGACAAAGAGGAAAATTTTGAAATAGCGATTTACTACTACAGAGAAAGCATCAGTTTGTTGGACAGAGTCAAGACGGAAATTATGCGACACCAACTTTCGCGTGACTTTTCTAATGCCAATGCAGATGAAACTGGAGGTAGTGGCCAACTCCAACGTGATAAGCTTTTGACTATAGCGAACACGAAGATCAATGAATACCAGAAACGAGTGAATGAGCTTGATCGAGGTAAGCGTAATTAAAAGATTAAAAGAGCGTGGTTGCATTCAACAGATTTACCACTCGTTAATATGCAAGTATAAAAATATGTTTTTAAAATATGATGCAGTGATTGCGGAAAAGATAGCACAGGCAGAGACAAGTAAACAATTGAAGAGTAAAGAACAATTGCTGTTTGAACGAGCAAAGTTTTTAGTGAGTCAAGCGTTGGATTTCGAAGAAGATGACGTTGAAAATGACGAAGAAACAATTAACCTCTATACGGAAGCTGTTTCGCTGTGTTTGCAGGCGGTATTGTAAAATATTAAGTATTCCAAGCCGAAGGAATGAAAAATAAGTCAGTTTGCTTAAAATGTAATATTAATCTGGAATTCATTCCTTTAGAAAGGTTCAGATCGCATAGATGAAGCTTTGGCCAGTCAATTAGCAAAGCTAGCTCTCCAAGCACTCAACAGAGCGGAAGAGCTTAAAGGCTTATCAAAGATGAATCTGAAAAGTCCAAACTTGACCTCCGGAAGGAGTGTCTCTCCTAAGCCTTTCGCAATAACTCCTACGTCAGTTCCGTCTTTTGTGCCACCCCCCTCTGACACTGCAGGGCGTACTAATGATGAACACTTAAGATACTCAAATTTTGCTTCATCAGCACATGCAGGAGACTTAAATATGAAAGTCGCAGGACAAGCAGCGTACACAGACGAAGAAAAAAGAGTGCTAACTTTCACATCGAAGATCAACACGATAGACTACCTACCGTTCATGATTATTGACCTTCGAGAAAAGTTTGCCACTCAGCTGCCATACTCCGATAAGGATGGACTACTCAAATTATCTCCTAAGCAAAGAAAGAATTTTGTTCGTTGGGGACGTCCAGACGAAATATGGTCGAACCCTAAAATGCTTGAAAAAATCGACTGCTTTAGTATTAAGCAAACTGTAATCAGTGACTGCAGCTTTGTGGCATCCCTTGCAGTTTCAGCACTTTATGAAAAAAAATTCAAGAAAAGATTGATAACCAGCATAATATATCCACAAACTAAATCTGGTGAACCTGTATACAATCCTTGCGGAAAATACATGATCAAGTTGCTTTTAAATGGCGTTCCACGAAAGATTATTATTGACGACTTGTTGCCAGTCGGAAAACACGGTGAGCTATTATGCTCCTATTCTAACAACAAGGGAGAGTTGTGGGTAAGTAAGACTAAATATTCCAGTTCTTTCTGAAATGTACTAGATATATAAATATATATAAAACAGGCAATAATTTCTGCATCTTTTTTAGGTTTCTTTATTGGAAAAAGCGTATATGAAAGTAATGGGAGGATATGACTTTCCAGGCAGTAACAGTAACATTGATCTACATGCATTGACAGGATGGATACCCGAAAGAGTAGCTATCCACTCCAAAGATCCTCCATTTGATAAAGATCAGATGTTTCGAAAATTACATGACAGGCTGGGTAAAGGCGATGTTTTAATTACTGTCGCCACTGGGGAGCTAAGTGAGAGAGAAGCAGAGCGGGCAGGCCTGGTTCCTACCCACGCATGTAAGGTTAATTATTAATGACATTTGAATTGGTGGAATAGAATGTAAACTGTTTCGCGTGTGGGTTTTGTGTAGATGCCGTATTAGATATTAGGGAAGTCCGAGGAATACGATTATTACTACTCAAAAACCCTTGGTCTCATCTTCGGTGGAAGGGAAATTATTCAGAGCTTGATTCTATGCACTGGACAGAAGATATGAAAAGAGCTCTCAATTACGATCCAAGTTCTGCGAGCATGTTTGATAATGGGGTTTTCTGGATAGACTACGATTCTATCTGCCGTTTTTTCGATGTGTTCTACATGAATTGGAATCCTGCCTTGTTCACACATACATACTGTATTCACAAGTAAGAAGAGGAGGAATTTAATGTGGCTGACCGATATTTTTAACCTGTCTATTACCGAGCATCTCAAAAATTACTATAGTTTATTAAAATTAAGTACTTTGTGCTTTGCTCATTCAGAACGTGGTCTGCTGGATGTGGACCCATTAAAGACGTGTATAATATTGGAGAAAATCCTCAGTACAAACTGGAAATTCATGCTAAGGCTGCTGCTGCCGTCTGGATCCTTTTGACTCGACATATAACGGAGTTAGAAGACTTCAAAGAGAATAGAGAATATATTACAATTCTTGTTTACGATACTGACGGAAAGCGAGTTTTCTATCCTTATGAACCCGCTCCAATGATTGATGGAGTGAGAATTAACAGTCCTCATTATTTGTGTAAAATAATTGTTCCTGTTGCTGGTGTCAAGCGGTACACACTAGTCGTGTCTCAGTATTCTAAGACACAAACTATTCACTATACTTTACGAGCGTACGCATCTTGTCCATTTTTAATGCAAGAAATTCAAGACAAGTGCAAGTATCAAAAGAAGATTACGGGCGAATGGAAGGGAGTAACTGCCGGAGGATGTTTAAATAATGTGGACACTTACCAAAATAATCCCTGCTATCAAATCGCTTTGAAATCATCCTCTAACGACAATTCTTTGATAATTGAGCTACGAGGCCCGAAGCAGTATCATGTGGGATTTGATATTATGTGCTCGAATGTTGGTGATCCCAAAGCTCCAGGATTCTTTAACAAAAAGACCTCTGGCTCTTTCAGGTACGTAGCTCTGCTTCATTCAATCTGTTTTATGAACAAATTCTTCACAATTTTTCGTACAAAGCATTGAATTCGAACTTTGAATCTTTTCTACAGGCCCGGCTTTGTCGTATTGGAAATAGAGAATGTACCTTCAGGAATCTATAATGTAATACCTTCAACATTCAATAAGGGTGACGAAGGGCCCTTTTTTCTCACTCTGAAGTGCTCTTGCGACTTTAACATGAAGCAACTATAATGTATCTGTGATATAAACCATAATTAGCCAATTCTTTATCATGTTTGTTGCATTCAGAGCATTATTATAGCACGAAATATAATTTTTATTAAAAATGCACGTTATAAGCAGTGCAGTCAGGACTATTGAATTAAATTCATTGCTCTTTAATTCATAGGGTTCAAGTTATTCTCTACATCAGGAATATTATTATTAGTGTATCGAATTTGACTGCGTGACTTGAACTGGGTTGGGGTTGGGGATATTGAATTTACGAAATCCGTGTGTAGTTGTAGTTGACTGGGCTTGTTAACGGTGTTAGGTGCTTCGTCGACGATCTGCCTCTGTGCGGGCTGTTTCGGAGGTTTGTCATCACAGCACGTGCTCTTTACACATTTGAAACACAATAAGAGCATGATGTTAATCAGAACGCTTGGCAGGATCAAAGCAGTGGCCATAATTGCGAGAATAGTTTCAAAGCTGTCGTAAAGTAGGATTTTTTTAAATTATACACAGTTGTGTTTTTTGTTATCAAGTTTTCAAGTTAATAGCAGATAGGTAAAGATTACCAGTATCCTGTGTTTTCTCTAAATGCCTGCTCATAATCCATTGTCTTAAGGTATGCAATAACTTGATCGCGAACGAAGTCTGAAGAGTTTGAACTTGAAGTCAATTGCTTCTTCATCTCTTGTTGGACTTGGTCCGATAACAATACTTGCTGAATACGCTTACGGCCTTCATCACTGTCTATGTGCTTCTTTACAGCTCGATCAATCTCCTCAGAGTCTTTCAATTTCTTGTGCACTATTTCCTCAATCTCAGCCTTCGAGCTGTCGTCTAATGCGACAGAAGTTGAAATACAAAACATGAAAAAGTACAGTAGTGTCATCAACGAACCGAATGAAACGCAGAATGAATCGAATTTCAAATGATAGGTCATTTTTTGGTAAATCCTGACATACTTCTTTACTTTCACCTGTTGTGGAAGTTGTAAATCTTCGACCTTTTCTGACAAACATACTCCAACTCAGCATGCAGGTAGTCAAAGCACCTGTATTAGTTGATTAAAAATAGCATTTCCGGATCTATCATATTCGGATCTTATCCTCTTGAGATGCTCACTCTCAAAGAGTATTGATCTGAATACTGACCATTCATGCATGTTGAGGTATTTCAAATACTTCGTCAAAGTCTTAAACGAATAGTACAAAGGGTGCTAATTAGTTGTTATTTACTCAACACACCACAGTTCATGGGAAGTCGCAAGAGACAAGGGAAAATACACACATAACATGCAATGCGCACATCGAAAAGCCGTAAAAGCTTACTTTCAACAAACTTGAAATCATCTAAAGTGTATGCATATACATGCATATCCATGTCCCATATGATATTTATTTGTGCAAAGGGAAAATCGGAGTAAATCGAAAACAATGACGTACACAATGAAAATATTATTGGTTTGTGTAATTCATACATTCAAAATTCATAGCAGAAAAAATTGTAGATTGAATGTCGTAATTTAGTGATGCACTAGAAAAGCAACGCAAGGCCATGAAGAAGTGGCGTTGTAGATTGTATAAGCGAAGGACGGACTTTGGCTTGAGTGAAGCAGCAGTGCTGAGTTGCCTATTGCCCAAAGACGGAAATGCCCCACTCGGCACTCAGCTGCTACTACCTGAGTGAGTTGCAGATCTTTTGGCTAGAAACAGACAACGAACTTCAACGAAGCTTATTCCTCACTGCTCGCCCCAGCTGAAAACCCACCACCACCAACACCACTCGAACTCGAACTCTCTCCACTCTCCACTCTCCATCACACTGGGCTTTGTCTTTTCGAAAGTCTTGTCCTCCTTAAGCACCCCTCTTCCTTCCATTAATTTACCATTTCTGTCGACATTGTTGTTGGAACAACATCAGGAGACTGGTAAGTACGGGTCTGTCCAACTACTTAATGTCGAAAATCGAGACTGTGTGGGGCACTGCTTCTGACAGATCGTGGATATTAAAGTGTTGTAAACATTTTATTTTTAGACTTGTTATTGTTTTCCTAATTAAGGGAAATGAGTTTATGTGAGGGAAAATATAAGCATAACGCTAATTTTTGTACATCGGTAGGTTTGAAGAAGGCAGAAGCAGAGGGGGCGTCGTCAGTTCTACTTGGTCTGGTCTGGTGTGAGGAGGGGTGACGTTGTGACTGCGACGTGAGTGAAGACGGCATTTATACGGCACATAACTACGACTACGAGTCTCTCTGGAACAGGCTTGTCTTTCGTCAAGTCTTGAAAGAAGCATTTTTGATCTCAGTGACCCGCAAAAGCCATTTTGAACGTTCTTCACGGATTCGGAAACTGTAATTTATTAGACAAATAATTTCATTATGAGATAATAATGTCAACTGAGCGCTTTTAGTTGAAGATCTTTTTGACGACGGAATTAAAAGCACGATACTGTGCTATCTATTTAGGAATGCAGTAGCAAGGAAGGACTGAATAAAACAGAAGATTAAAGAGGCCAAGATTAATCTGAGGTTTGTGTTACGAAGTTACACTGGAATGATAATCAGTGGAGGCGCACCAGACCAGACAGTTTTCGAGTGGTTCGAGTAGTCTGACAGATCGAAATTATAAATGATTCGTTGTTGACTTTTAGTCAGGTATGGGACAGAAAAGTCAGACCATGCTTCTTCGTTGCTGTTATTTTCATATTCGTTGTATCTTCACTGACTTTTAGATAACGACCTAATCAATCCTGTCCTCAGCACAGGAAACCCCTTATAGTCTTAGAAGGGAAGTGAGAGCTGATAAGAGAAGAAGTAAAGACGAAGATCTTTGTATGGCATCTAGTTGTTGTGGAGGAAGTGGTAATAAGAAGCAAAAGCTCAACAATAATCAATCGACCTGCTCTACAATGAACGGCCATGGACAAAGCAACGGTCACGTTTCCAACGGGTATGGGGGAGGGTCGTCTAGTAGCGGCGGAAGTTCGAGAAGTGACGGTGGCTTTAGTACTGCCAATGGGCTGGTCCCTATGACCAATGGTTATGGCAGTGCAGCAAACGGACACGTTCCATATTCACGTGGAGTTGCATCCCAGTACGGAGATCGGATTGCGAGTCCTGACATGTGCTTCTACTGTTTTGATGTCTTGTACAGCAGTTTGCATAATGCAGAACCGCCCAAAGTCCCGTCCTTCACCAACGATGCTTTGTGCGGTTATTATATAACGATTACAGACATGTTAAAGTTTTAAATTACAAGTTTTAAAGAAATATGGGGCTTGTATGTTTAGTCCGCTGTTCGTCACCTGGAAGACAGGAAAAGACTCTCGTTTAAGGGGGTGTATGGGGACTTTCAATGCTCTTCATCTTCATTCTGGTCTTCGTGAGTATGCTACAACAAGGTATGGCTGATTAGCTGAAGCTATAACGGCAATTACGCATAAAATGCTGATAAAATCAAAATCCAAGTTGAAGCGAACGTTGCAAACTGATATTTTTTCAGTGCTTTCAAGGACTCTCGATTTCCTCCAATCGGTCGGGATGAAATCCCCAAACTCCATGTTTCGGTCTCTATTCTTCGACATTTTGAAGACGCTGAAAATTACTTGGACTGGGAAGTTGGTGTGCATGGCATTCGCATTGAATTTTTAAATGAGCGAGGATCCAAGCGTACAGCCACCTATCTCCCGGAAGTTGCTCCAGAACAAGGTGAGCGTTAGCTTTCATCTTGCCACGATCAACATCATTCCATGATATACTCCGTAGTCTGTGCTTGTAGTTGTAAGATTGTAAGTTCTAGATGTACAAGTAATATGAGGTTGATCAAAAATTCCATCTTCTTTACAGGGTGGAATCAAACTCAAACGATTGACTCTTTGCTGCGAAAAGGTGGTTTCAAGGGAAATGTGACACCAGAGGTTCGATGCTCTATCAAACTGACTCGTTACCAATCTGAAAAAGTATCGGCTGATTACTCCGACTATGCCAATCGATGGCAGACCAATGGAACCCGTGCCTACTGAAACGGACAACTATCCTTCAAATCATCGTTGCGAAGTCACGTGTCAACATTCTTAGCCCCTGAGTATTCAAATTCATTATTCATCATCATCAATGGATGGCAAAATTTCAAGTCAAACGCCCTAAAATATAAGTTTGACGATGTTCTTTATCGCAGTTATAAGAAAGGTTTCAGTAATCTGATGTCTTATGTAATGACTTTATTTGATGCAAAACTGTTCGGAGATTTAGTCAAGAATTCTTCAAGAAATTCAGAATTAGTTTTTTTCTAATTTTCTTACTAAGCTACAACCAAAACCATTGGTGTGAAACGAGCAGTTGGTAATACGGAGTTCGATCAAAAAACGCAGTGAACGGTTAAGCGTCGTTGCCTTATAAATAGTTATGTGCACTTGAACAGAAAGTGTAATTTGTCCATTTATGATTGGATTCTGTCAGCTCATTTGCTGTCATACAGCAAACACAAGGCATGAAAAGTCTATCCAAATCCGCACTGTGATGTACACAATGTATATAGGCTATTTTACGACTAGATGGAAAGCTGATGTCGCGATTTGTTACTCATGTATGTGTGCCCATGTTCGGACTTTCTTAAGATGAGAAGGAGAAGCTGAAAAGTGTAGTTAGTTGAGTAGATGTTTGGTGATCCGATTGGGATTGGGAGATTACAATATGAATGATGAAGAAGTGTAGAGAATTGAATACGACTCCAAAGCTTATAAATAAATCCTTGTCGGCTTGTCGTGTATGTTATTTGATAGAAGTGGACGGAGTTGTTGAGTGTAAATTAAGTTGATGTGTCATTGGTGTTACAGCGAGTAATTAGCGAATATACAATAGTAGTGTGAGTGTGTGACGCTGTAATATTATATACTATAACTGTTATACGGACTACGATTCATTTGAGAATGAATGTTTCAATGAAGGCGATTGTGGTTGAGTAAAATCTTTCTTACCACACTAAGAAAAGTGTCGATGGGTTGCCTACTTTAAAAAGAGCTCTATTCAAACTTCAATCAGATATGGCATGCTTTGATGAGCAACAACTCATATGAGAATAATGAGAAGCTGAAGTACTTAATGGAAATGTAATGAAAGTTACTCAGTTTCAAGTTTCATGCCAGGGTTAAGGGTCAATCAAGAGTAAAGCTTTGTTTGAATTAATTGCTAAATCATCTTGATTGTGTGTACATAGGTAATCGTGTGTGCGCAACACTGTTTAGGATTAATAAATTGTCTTTTTTGACTACCTAAATGTAAAAATGGAAGAAATAGGGAAATGTGGAAAAAAATTCTTGTAATCGGAATAAAATCGAGAAAAAAATATTTTTGTTTACTCATAATCAATTTATTTTATTAAATATGCGTATTATATATTCTAATACTGCTTACGACTGTAGGGAACTACGAAGTATAGTATACGAAGTACGAATAATAGAATGTATCGCTTCACTTTTCTAAGCTATTTTGGCTTATAACAGATTTAACAGGCGCCTTTGGTAAATCGAAACCCTTCTTTCCTTCAAAAACTGGAAGAATTGTAGAGTAAAAGCATTCTTGTTCCAAGTAAGTCATACCCATCGCTGCAACCACTTGCGCTGCTGCTATCCACCCTAAAGGAACTTTAACTGTGGAGTACACTTTCTTTGAAAACTTAAGTACTTCCATAGGCTCCTTGGTTATTTTAGGTAGATACACATCTTTGAGCATAGAGGCCGTCTGAAAAAACAACAACCATGAAAACCTTCTACCTTCACTGGATAATACAAGAGGTAAGAAGTGTAGTCTCAAAACTCCCAAGAGTCCCGACTTACACTATACGAAACCACAGGGCAGGTAATGATGGGGCATACAACTCCAAAAAAAAACTGGAAAGCAGCACCTCTGACCTGAACGCAAACAGGACACTTTGTCTGCTGTTCTAAAATGTCATACATCACGCCCTGTGACCAAAAATAAATAAAACAAGAATTACTAGCCTCGGTTACCCCTCAATGACGCTGTAAGCTTGAGTTTGTCTATGCAAAATGCAAGATGATGATTAAAAGTAAAATATTCAAGTCACCCCTGCATGACAAGCTCCAGCCGAAAGTGCAGGTACTCCAACTGTCGCCAAGTATGACGACAATATCGAAGACTGTTCCAAATACAAGGCCTTTCTGAATGTCCTATTAATGAAAAATCCCATACCCCCTGCCGCGACAGAAAGCACTGGCAATGCTACTTTAAAAGGCCATCTGAAACAACCCATAGGAAAAGCAAACCTCAAAAACCGTTTCGCTCAATAATAGTTCATGTAATAACTTCCTTACAAACTTACATGTCACTATTCGGCCAATATGACAAAACCAGACCCTTATCAACACCTTCCTCCGACTTAGACGTCCCTGGTGTGTCTTTCGTCCCTAAAGCCCTCTCAATAACTTGGACGGGCTTACTCCCTTCCATCTTTTCCATCTCTCCTAAAGTGGTGAAAGTAAACTTAACCCTTTACACCAACATTTAGCTAAAACATGCAAAAACTACAAACACATGGGATGTTGAACAGTAGTGTTCTTAAACCGGGCGGCGATGAGTCCACATGCCCCAGCTCAGATGTGATCTCTCTTAAAGTAGGAAACACTACAGCTATTATTATGGGTGGTTGGTGGTGGTGGTATTAAGCGACTTAAGCGAGTAAGTGTGAAGATATACGGGAACGGTCTGCAGTGTGTGTGGAAGCATAGAGAAGAAACCTCCGCATGAGATGAACTCCTTCCTCTGTAAGTAAGGTTGGGTCTTGTCAGGCGCTGCTTTCTCAACTAAACACACTTGTCTCCTGCCCTCGTCACCACCACCACCACCACCACCACCGTCAACATTCTTCCTCCTCTAATTGTTGTTTGTTGTTCTCCCCTCTACACCAACTTATTAAGTGTCCACCCTACCACTTAATTACACACCTCACCAGATTACAGTGATCCCACACTTACCTAAAAAATCCGAACACTTAGTTCGTTTACAAAGGGAACTATACGTCAGTTTTACTTAATTGGTGACTAATATTTAGAAAAGGTAAGCATATATTCGAAAATCGGAGTATATTATTTGTTTATTTTTATTTGTGTTTTGTGTGAAATCCCTAAGTGTTGTTTGTAGCTTATATTGGGTACATCTGCATCTGCAAGATTTAGTGTTCTTGTCGTTGCCAAAGTCGTAAAGCTGCAAAGCGAGTGTATCATCGTCGTTCACGTTCTTGTTTTTCCAAGTAGACTTATTAATGTTGGTTAATTCATGTTAGTAAAAGAAATTGGCTGGGAGAATGTGACTCAGTTATTCTACCAACTTGCATCAGTGACAAGGAGGAAGACTGTTTGGAATTAGAAGTGGTTGGACGGAAGATCTGTCAATTTAAAAAGACTTGACGTGATTTGTTTTAATTGTCCTGATGTTCGTGAATACGGTTAGTCAGTATGTGTAATGCGTGTGTGATGTGAAGCATCATCTCTTCGTTTGTACATCTTAATGTTAGGTTTGTATTTATAGGAGAATGCATTACACACACTATAATATGGTTCAGTTTGTGCTCGAAATACTCGAAATCTTTATGACCCATTCAGTCTTTGATTCTGGCAAATCTTTCCTCATCACTCAAGTCTCAAGTTGTTTTTGTTTGGTTGCAATACTTGAGCAATTATCCTGCGGTATTTATCCTGCAGACAAATAGGTTGAATCCGATCAAGATCTTTGTCGGTTAGCGAAGATCGATGCAGGCTTTTGCGTACAATTACTTCACTCATTCCATCAACTGTGTCGATTACTAAGTGCCAAAATAAAAAGTCTGGAATGATGGTTCATCAAAGAGGAAGGTTTCAAATCAAAATCCAATACCATCAGACAGCAGAGAGAGAATTCCATTCCAAAGATAAGAAGTTATGTTATAGTAAAGGCAGTTGATACAGAGTTCGATTTCTCTCTCGAGAAAAACATTTTTTCTCATCGTCGAATACATAAAAACCCAAGTTTACAGATACAAGACAAAATGAGCTGGTTTCAGTATATATAGTAAATATGGCAATTAATGGGGGTAATAGTACTGCTGTGCTACCTTTTACTAACCAGTACTGTCATTGCCAAAGACTGTAGAGTAGGGCGGGGGTGGATATGCATTCTCTTGTAAATGGTGATGTACTCTTAACCTGCATCCACATCTAAGGATGAAAGTGTAGGCAAATATTACAAGAGTTGGTTAATCTATTGTTATTACACAGAATTACTTTGGTTTTGGATGAGCAACTTGTCGCTATTTTTATTAAACATCTGAACAAATGAGTTGTGGATGGGTTGTGCAGAGCTTAATCTGGATGATGTCATTGGGTACTGCGTTGATTCTGAATATTGACAACAATTCATTAAGAAATTCATCGTCATAAACATAACGTATTGAGTACTGATATTTTTTTATGAATTCAAAATAATTATTTTTAGACTCAGAAGGCACCCTATTCGTACTTTCTTGGCTGTAATGACTCGAGGTTAAATTAATTGTTATTATCGGAACCATTTAATTGGTATTAAGTAGAAGACTTACAATTAATGGGTGCCTAGTACAACGAGCATTGACTGTCCCGCATATGCGTGATGATGAATGTTACGTTATAATAGTTGTTAAAATTGTCTCACAATCAGTGCGAATACAGGAATGAAGCATCGTATAGGATGAGAGTCAGCATGTTTCTTTATTGAAATGAGAAGGGAACGAACGGGGTACGGAAATGGTGTGGATAATTACAATTACTTACCATTTTCTATGCATGCTTTTGTCAAATCGCAGCAGGCATTCCTCATCCTGCAGAAGAGTTTGGAGTTTAGGTGATGTTAGTAAACTGGTTTTGAGCCAGTTCAATACTTCCATTGCTACAGTTTCAAGTTTTAGGAACGAATAAAAATTCAGGGATGATGCGATTTAATTTGATTTCCTGTAATGTTTGCAGTGTGCTGATCAACTTCAACACTTCTGCAGCAACTAGGAACTGGAAACCAGTAACCACCAAACTGTTCTGTGTTGCAGTCTGCAGTGAATAAGTTGCCAGTTTTTGACAGAACGAACTTCTATAGTTTTTATTTCTACTCTACAATAGTGACCGTCATAGAAAATTCAAACAATTTCTGGATCCGTCGTGCATTGTGTTTCTAAACAATTTCAAATTCCAGAATCCAAGATTTGTTACATTTCTCATCGACTGAGAACTGCGAGTACAATAAGCCAGATTTCATTGAAGCTCCAAACCTGAGAAAGCTAACGGAAAGTTGAAAGTTACAAGTTTTCGTAGCCTTAAGTTCTCAATTCACAGACTGATTCTGTGGAATTTATTAATAATTGGATCTATATCCTGAATTTTCCTCGCGAGGACTCTCAGCACCGTGCTCACGGTGCAAAATCATCTTAAACTGAAGGAATTAGCTGATATACTCCGCCAGGATATTCCACGAATAAGGATGCCTGTGCGAAAGCAAGGTAAGCAGTGTATTATCCAGACAATATGATAGATTACACCTTAATTTGTAATTTGTGATTATGTTGAAAATATTTGTATTTGTTGCCTAAAGGACGGGTCCGGGTAAGGAGTTAGCTATTGGAGGTGAAAGGTCACCTCATGTGGGTTTTAAAAAGCCATAGG
>JAQGAD010000462.1:0-37967 GCA_034696625.1 Isotomurus palustris | reverse complement strand
AATACGTTGCAATGTGACCAACAAACTGTGTTCTAATCGTTGTGAGCGTCGAGTTGTCATCTTATACAATTACATAACCTTATGTATGTTTTAATTTTTACTATAGCCATTTTTGCGGCGAGTCAATGTTTGTATTCACGGAAAGGGTGAGATTGAGACCCAAGATCGAAGAGACTCGAGCCTGTTAAAAATCAATTAAAAATAGAGGACTTCAATCTACGAGATTATAATTAAAACTAAAACTAAGTGTCTATGCGTTCACTCACACTCTATACAGGTTGTCTGTTGTAATTGACATTCAACATTCATAAAGTGGGAACTTGCTCTTTACGAGATTGGGACACCTCAGTCATTCTCATTCCCAATCAAAGCTTTACACCAAAGCATGCACCGAGAGTTTTACTTTATTACAGAGAGATATACAGACGAATTGTATTTGTACAAAATTCTTGACGGTTAACACATGACAAGATTTAAAGTTTCCTATACGTTTAATAATAACAACATTCGGATACACTCAAAAAGTACAGAAATAATATCACTCGTTATCATCATGACTCACGACCATTTAGTTAAAATTAAAAGCGTAAACCAGATCCTTATACATGTATATAACTACTGCTGCTTACTTCCACCATTTACTTGTCTACTGTACACATTCGGGAAACGATTATGATTACTACTACGATGAACTGGTACTGTAGGAATACCATTTATGTGAAGCGGAGACTGAGATCCGTACGACTCATCTGAAGGGTTGTACAAATGTTTCAAATTCCTTGGCGTGTGGGATCTTGACACTTGAGTACGATCCTCTTCATCTTCACTCGTCGATGTGTGAACAACATTTTGTTGATTACTGTTGTAATTTGTAATCATCATCGGTGATACATGAAAACAAAGAGAGCCAGATTAGTTGTTATTTCGTACCACAGTCAACATTCTTGCGTTTAAAATTTAACGAACAATATGAAGGTTTTTTCTTAACTAAGTTTATAAGCTAACGTACGTAGAATTCAATGCTAATTGAATGCTATATTCTAATCAACATTCCGGAATTTATATTCTCTAGTCATAAGTTAACTGTTGTACTTTGAATATCTCAAAATGTAATCAAAACAGTAACTGCCAATTGCTAGCATTACATTTATACAAAATTAAACATCTAAAGCTACAGCTACTTTTATATATTTACGATGCTAAACCAAATCTAGAATTAAAAAAACTAGGAGAGCTACATTGCTTCATTGCTGACAATAATGAGGTAGTATTGATAGAAGTGGAGAAAGCAAATGGAGAAAGCAACATGATTACCAGAAATAGCACGGACAAAATGGAGATGCATACCCATCGATGCAACTAAAAGCAAAAATAACATCATAAATGAAACAGACGTAAAATGGAACGTATCAAAGCTGTGCAGTGTTTCCATTTGGAATGAGACGTTGGTTCCGAATAAGCAAACTGTAATGAGGTGCATGTGATTGAATCGACGGCATAATAATCATAAGAAACTTTAAGAAAGAGAATAAGAGAAGAGATTCGATTTTGAAAGTTTTGTTGACCGAGCTGACTGGGTCCCACCTACCTGTCCAAGTCGTCAGGACTGACAAGGGCAGCAGCAGTGAAATGTCCGTAGTCTGAAGGAGGGGATCGAGTATTGGTGCTTAATGTGTTGTTAACAACTCCGGGTCCCCTATATCGACCCAGAACGAACCCCTCATCGTCACTGTATTCAAACCAAAGTTCCGTTAAAAATCCCTTCCACCATTCCTCCGTCAAATCGAACTCTACTTTATAGGCGCAGCCACATTCATCTTAATCGTTAGTGTGTATGAACATGTCACAAGTAATTTACTGTTTTGTTAATCAAACAACTCCCTTACAACTCTTATGAGTAGACTAGCTTCTGTATAGATCACTACAGAGTAAATAGGATTTTTACTAAGCTGCCCAGGAAGTAATATATCAATCTACGACTACAGAGCTACAGATCAACTTACTTAGTTACTTGGAAAGTATCGGGGAGAAAGACTAGAATGCACCTCATTCAGTACAACATGTGGTACGTTTAAAGGAATAATCTGCTGCAAGCTGAGCAGTAGGGAGAAGGTAAGAATGAAGCTGAAAGCAACATATGTGCGGAAGAAGAAGCCTGAGAAGAAATAGAGCGGAAAGGAGAAATAGTTTGGCAGAAATACAAAGGAAGAAAGTACATTGAAAGTATATGGAGTGACCACGGTGGTGTACCTTGGCGGTCCTGGAGTTGGGGGAGCTGATGCGAAGCGATAAGCGTGTTGTCACATATTGAGACGTCGTCTTGACCTGGTCACGCCAACAACAAAGATCACATACGAATAATATACAGTGAGCCACAATCACAAGAGTTACTTTTGTGTTACGATTTAGTTCACAACTTTAGTGTTAAAAATCAGTCTACACGCTTTTAATAAGGAAGAGAGAGAGAAAGATACAAGCGATAGCCTACATGACTATTTAAGTAGAAAGGGATGATTTCATAGTTAGTTTTGTGTACGCTTCACTTTCTTTTATCTTTAGGGGAGTGATGATGATTATTTACCCTCCTAAATCTGCAGAATGGAGTCTGTAATGACGATCCGCCTCTGTTTCCGACATTCGAATGTCTTCAGAGCCGCAGGGACTGATGTGTCGTGTCCCAGAATGGTGTTCCAGTTGACGCAACAAATCCTCGAGGTTTCTTATTCTGGAGAGAGAGGAGTGGAGTAAAAGATTAGTGATTTGGGAGTATTTCATATTTAATGTTGTTTATTGGGATGAATTCCCACCTTATCGGTCCCCCAGCATCGTCGTTGCTTTCATCATCGGCATTTTGACCTTGTGGAATGCGATCTGTGGAGCTCCTGAGTAGTGGGAACTCAGAGCCATACTCTGGATACTCAGGGTAGCCATCTGAGGACAACCTCGTTCCGCCTGAAATATTCACAACTCATTAGCAATTTCTCACGTTCGACATAGACGGAGAGACCAAGAAGAGAATAAGGAAGTGTTTGTAGGAAACCTTGAGGTGGCGGAGTGGCATTTGGATCGTTGAGACCTCGTTGGGCAGCAGCAACACGAAGAGCAGCCAGGATATCCTCGTGATAGCCGTTCAGAGATTTAAGCGTCCTCTCCACCTCACAGAGGCCTTCATTATTATCTGATTGAGAACCATCTTCCTCAACATACTTTTTCAAAATTCCCTTTTCAGGAAAACGAATTCCACACACGCTAATTGGCGTACCTAAAAACGCCGAGGTTTCATCCCCAGTCTCATCGTCTTGGGGTTGTCCTCCGCCCAAGTTCTTCATCGATCCCGTCATCCCCATGCTGTGTTGATCCCTGAGTCCAAAATGAGAATTCAATTAGATCATCTTCTCTCCTCTTCTCTCTCCTATTGATTGATGCTTTTAAAGAAGGACGTTATGTAAACAAGATCTTAGTCAGACTCATCAATCTTTCTCAAACATTCCTATGAGAGTATTCCTATTTCTCCTGTTTTCGCAATTCCTACTGTAGAACCAATTCGTCCCGAGGAAATCTCAGCCTTTCTCTATATCATCGCTACACCAGACAAAACCGTCCGATATACCCACGCAAGGAATGAATCCATTGTGGGCAACCTCAACCATCAACCACTCACACTGCTATTTCCTCCGGAGCTGAAGTGTTAATGCCACCGTCATGACAAAATCCCGGTGAAGAAGATGAAGATGGAACGAAAGCTCGAGGCCCAGCGACTATCTCTATGTGTGCTTTACATCCTACGTGTCCCTATCTATTCAACTTCACAAGCAATTTAGAGTGGACATTTACGTACACAAGGAGATACATCAAATGCTGAGATAGATTAGAGGACCGGGGGAGAGAGTCCAAAATGTATTTGCAAATTCGGACAAAGTGAAAGTATGTTTGTGAGTGAGATTGTAGTGGTAGATAAAGATACTCGGAGTTGATTGCTGTTTCACTCGTAAAGAGCAAACAGAGTGAGTGAGGTGGTGGTGGTGAGGATCAGTGTGAAATAAGCGATGAACGAAATCGGAAGCAAAAAAGAAAACCACGATCGATAGTCTCTTCCTCTAAGAGACTATCAGTTTAGTAATGTATGTACATACATGAATGTAGCTCACCTCAGTAGTCTCTCTCGCTCTCTCTCTCTCTCCTCCCACATATACAAGAAGCATACTCTTTGAGATAAAAAAGTTTATCAAGTCCGAGAAAAGAAAATGCTCATTTTTTCCTCTCCCTTGGGAAAGGAGTAAAAATCCTTTCTTGATGTATCTCCATCCAGCCACAAAAAGCGTCTATAGATATTTAGGTATCCTAGCCTATATAGGTACTATGGATGTATAGAATAGAGCCAGAGGATAAGAAGTTGAGAGCTCCCAACAACCCAGTTTCATTTCAAATAAAACTCTCATCCATAGCCTATCTCCAGTTGTAAAACAAATATGATTGTGATACTGATACTCACTCTGACGATACTTACTTACAAACCCTTTTCCTCTAAACGACTTAGCTCAAGCTGTGTGTCTACTTCTACTGCACACTGTGTGTGTGTGTGTGTGTGCCTTTACAAATGTATCGTTCGTGATATTACAATATTACTTTTCCTCCGTTGTAAATCAAACATATTGCATGATATGTCTCGTGATAGGTTTCCAAAATTCAACACATCCACTCATAAAAATGATTCCTGCGAAGAATTGCCTCCCTTTATTTCCCGGCCCATGACCTACGAAGACGATTTCGTATTATCATGACTTTCCTTATCGAAACTTGAGAGATTTCCCCAGTAAAAAATTGGCTCCCTTTCACTCGCTTTTAGCAGCCCTATTGACGCTCTCTCTCTCTCTCTTTCTCCTACAATCTCAATTCTCGTGTACTTTCAATGACAACATACACGTTAGGCTAGAGGCATATTGCTTTCACGGGTTATCTCTCCTATCGCACACAAAGATAGTTCGAATGGACCTCAATAATTTATCGCCTCGGTAGGTAGTCTTTAATAATAAGAAAGTGATTCACTAGCTTCCGTGCTCCTCACAAGTGGATCCTGTTTAAATGAACAAGCTCATTTTGTGTTACAAGGAGATCAAGCAAAAATGAAGATGAATTATTGATTCACTGCAATTTTCAAGAGCTTTCTCCTCATATTGTGTATGGAAACTTTTGTATATCTACACACCTAGGTATCCTTTCCATCTCCACTCCTGTCCTTGTGATGATACCTTCGCCTGGTTTCCCAGGATGGATGTGAATGCATACGGCGAATGGAAGAGTTGTGGAATCAGCCTACTCTTCATTTTTGTGATGGGTGAAACATTTGAAAAGAAAAGGTGAAAGTTTGGAGCTGAAGGAAAGGGAAAGGAGAGAGAGAGAGAGGAGAGGAGAGGAGTGAATGCTCAATCCACCTTGTGAATCGATAGCATTGGATGAATGAATACTTTAATCCAGCCTATTTCAATATCAACTTCTTTCCACCGATCTCTCTTTCCTTCATTTTTGTCTATTGTGTGTGTGACTCTTTGGTAACTCTCCTTGAGGAGAATACTTCAGGAGCAGACATGGACGGGAGCTCCGAGAGAGAGGCTTATGAGTTCGAGGAACGAGAAGAATGGAGAACGAGACTCCAACAACTTACCTATAGGTAGGCAACTGGGCTAAGCTAAGTATCCTATTATCAATATCTTCATGATTTATCGGAGGTGGTTGCGGCGGCTGATGTGTAGCTGGTCTGGGGGGCTGTGGGAGTTTGAATCCCTTCGGATCGAAAGGCGGGTAGGGCGTCGCTCCTTCGAACTTCGGGACGGTGGAGCGACGGTAGCAAAGGGCCATCATGGCGAACAGGATGAACACACCTCCGACCACCGACACCATTCCAAAGACGAGTGCGATCGTGTTGGAACCGTCGTCAGTGTTTCCCTTCTTGGTCATCTTCTTTTTGGAATCAGGCGGGTCGGTTGTTTGGTTAATTGGCTGTGGGAGAACGGACGTGGGTCTCTCGGTTGTCGGAGGTTCCTTCGATTTGATTGAGCAGTCCGGGCCTTCCCAGCCCTCATGGCAGTGACACGTATTTACATTGGAACAATCTCCATTTCCGGAACAAGGGAGATCGAAATGGTTCGAAGGACATCGAGTCGTGTCCATGTAGAGAGCGAGCTTCACACAAGTTTGGTTCATACAGATCTGCGGAGAAAGACACACACACACAATGAAAACATCCCGTCAGCAGCCATTCTTCATTTAATTACTTGCCACGGGTAAAAAAGTAATTATCCCGGTAAATTGCTTTGTTTTGTTACCATTTTGTCCTCACAGCGAGTTCCGTCTCGGACCAACTCCAACTGAGCTGCTGCCTGGTCTCCGTTGGGACTATTGAGATTCTTGCACTCGTACTCGTCCCCGTCTTTTTTAAGGGTTATTCTGGAGAAAGTCGTGGAGGCGAAAGTACTCTGCATCGTTGGACTCCCTGACCCTCCCTGGCACTGCAGAGTCCCACACATCACATTCTGCGGAGAGCATTTGCGATAAGTCCCATAGCTATCTCGACCGCAGTGACCGTTGTGATGTCCTCCGGTATTAAAATCTTTGTAGCAGTAGTCGTTCGCCTTTTTCCCTAAGGATATTTCAATGGTAATGCTGTAATGCACACTCTCTCTCTCTCTCTACTCTCTTTCTATTCTCTACTCTCTACTCTTCCCACAAAAGGATGATCATGTGTCCTTTGTGTCTCACACATACCTGACGAGTCCCAAATGGTTTTGCATTGACCATCCAAAGAAGGACAAAACCCGTTGAAACAATACCCCTCATTTTTGTCACACGGAGTCCCGTTCTTTTTGTAAGTGTTTAATGGACACTCTCCACTTTGTCCTGTGCAGTATTCCGGAATGTCACACTCACTTTGTTTCGGTCTGCATATTGTGTCCACTGCTTTGAACTGCGGAGTGAAAGTGAAAGCACATTATTACATCTTCCCATTGTGTGTCTCTCTGTGTACATTCTGTACGTGTAGCATTGACGGACGAGGAAGATAGTCTCAATGTTACAATTGAGTGAAAATGGTCTATCTATTCTCTCTCTCCAAAAGGATATAGTGTACCTTTTTCCTTTTACTCACCTTACAATCATGACAGCAGGGTTGGCCTTTGGAACACTGAGAAGTTGTTTTTAATCTACAAGTCGACTGCTCACAACACTCGTCCTTAGCACATTCTGCTGCACTTCCACAATCACACTCTTCACCCGATTCCAAAATTCCATTTCCGCAGCTTTTGTGTACAGGCTGTTGAACAAAAGGAGAAAAACCACTCATACGTATGTAAAAGTTTATCACAAAGAGTGATATCCCCACAATAGTGGAGAGTAGAGAGTATTATAGCAGTAGGAGTGGATATCTCTGCTCTCTGTTAATACACGGGCACTGCTACTGAAGTGTAAGTGCCCAAAACTCCTCAAATAAAAAGAACTGAGGGAAAAGAAGTGGAGCTTTCTCTCTTTCACTCACGTCTATCGTATTCGGTTTGTTGATCAAGCACATGGCATGCCCTGAATTGATGGAGTTGAAATAAGATTTCCTGGAGCATTCCGAGAATCG
Source organism: Isotomurus palustris (assembly GCA_034696625.1). Lineage (NCBI taxonomy): Eukaryota > Metazoa > Arthropoda > Collembola > Entomobryomorpha > Isotomidae > Isotomurus > Isotomurus palustris. The sequence continues at coordinate 30,349 of JAQGAD010000462.1, read as the reverse complement.
ATACGGCTGAATGCCATCTTGTCCTACGATCTTTTCACTCATTATGCATCCATACCAGTTTGGGCAGTGGCACGATTCACCTGAAAAAGAATGAGTACAACAATCCACAATATAGATTTGTTTGTGGGAAGCTACTAATAAAAATAAGCTACGAAGGCTGAATGGATGTGCAGCAAGTCCGCGTGAAGTCTGAGTGTCCTTACCATCTTGGTCATGTCCCATATTCAGATTGTGTCCAATCATATGAGCGAGAGCAACTCCGGTGATATGAGGTTGATAAATGGACACGTCAGTCACAACGCCCATGGCTTTGGGAGTACAAATGGACCTGGGCACACTCATCCCAGACTCTGAGAAATTGATTCCAGAGATGAGCATCGTGGAGTCCTTGTTCACTGTAAAAAGGCTCCGTGGTCCTACGGAGAAGAAGAAGAAGGGAGTCAACCAAAATCCATCCTTAAAGTGGTCTTGTAAAAAATATCACCCTCCTTCCTCCATAACTTTCTCCCAACAACCCACAGCCACACCTACTTTCCCAATGTTTTACAGCCAAGCTTTCCCTTATCTCTCTTTTGGCTCCTCCGTTGCAATATTTGGGTATCAACTTCTTGTTGTTGTGCGTAGGAACCCGGAGGAGAATCATTCAGATGTTCCACACTACATTACGAGTTTCATGAATAATTCCATAATACAGAGATACAATAAACCATCGATGGTTCTTTCTTTGAGCGTGTGGATTGGTGGGATACTTTCTCATCTCATGTTTTCGGATACTTTCTCCGGGAATTCGATTTACATGCAGGAGCTACACTTCATCAAGCACAGAAGTTGGCGATTGACTAGGGACTTTGGAGCAGTTCGGAGGTAAAAACAGGTCACATTACCATAGTAGTCCGTGAGCTTCATGAGGGTTTGGCGTAAGTCATCCGTACTGTCTACACCTAAGTGATTATGCTGATGCCACGTCTCAACGTACACCACCGAAATAGCTGTGTTCAATTTTCGGAAGTACTGCAAAACAACAAGAAGAGTGTATTATTTGTAGTGTGTTCAAGTATGTAATAGCGAATACACTTCTAGATCTAAAAGAACTAGAAGTTGCTGGTTAATGCTTCTATAAATTATAGTCTATAGTGTCTCTTCAAACAACTCGACAAAGGGCAGAGTTTGCAATAATACGCGTGTGTATAGTTGGGGAAACAAATCCGAGCCCACAATCTTATGCAAATGTTTCAATCTTTTGGACGACCCGAGTTGTCTGGTGTTTTATTCATCAGAGAGAGATAAACTTACCAAATCTGCAATGTTAACAATTTGAAGAGCGTCATGGATTACTTGGAGTCGGGTGGAGCCGTTCCTTTTGTCGAACTGAAAGAGACATTAAAAAATCAGGGAAGGTTGGTAGGAGACGCTGTCGAAAAGTAGACATAAAAGGGACATTAATGATGATGGGCCTATAGGGGAAACAGATGTGGAGCAGGGAAAGAATATTATTAGAGAGGAGGAAAAAGTAAGGGAAAATAGGATGTCAATTTATGTGGTCACATTTTGTGTTTGAGTGTGGGTTGCTGCTGATGATTGTTAGGAGGAAGAAAATTAGAGGCAGGTTGGTTGAAGGGAATGACAGGTCGGAGGGATGTAACAACTTATTGGGATAATGAATGTTGGAGGAAGAGAAGAATTCGAAAGGGGTGGGTTCACCTCCATTGAAAATGGAAGTCAATTAATTGGTGGAACTTTACCATAGGTCTATCAAGGAGTAGAGCCAATTCAATGAAGTACTGAGGTCCTTTATCTTCGCCCCGTCGAGCATAATCACTACTGCCTCCCTGTGATCCGGATGGCATGCTCCACTCAAATCCTCGTTTATTTCCACAAGTCTGGCGACCAACAGACTTCGCCTCGAAAACGACGTGTGGATGGTTGTTCTGCAAAATCCAATTCCCATACATACGACGATGAGTTCAAAACTAAATTCATTCCAACCATGTTACTCTCTCTCTCTCTTTCTCTCTCTCTCAAACTCTCCATCCGTCTATCCATCTATAAGCCACGAGCCACGTTTGACAGACAAGGAAAGAGGAAAAGCTTTCAGGTGCTCTCAATTCTGAACACATCTTTACTTTCACTCACATGAGCAGCACTACAATTTTAATCAATTCGACAGAATTCACTTCCCACAAAATATCTAACAGATCTCTCTCATCTCTATGAAACACGATGATAATTTGCCTACCTCCATTATTATTTCCCTTTCAAAAGTGATCATCACTCAGCAAATCACACAGTATATTCTCGACTTCGCATTATATTCTACCAACCTGTAATTAATTTCCCGTAAAAAGCCAGCAACCGCAAATTCGGTTTCAATGGCTTTCACTAAATATCTAATATCTCGTGGAGGCGCACACACATACGGGTTTCTTCCCCAGCCTATTTATATCTCCAGAATGTAGACTTCGGACTGAAAGGCTTTTCACCACAAAGTGACTAGATGAGTGAAAGTTCAAGTCAGTAGTAACATTTCAATACAAAGATGAGATGAGCACACAGAACTGCCAGCTTGTATCAACAATTTGAATAATGAAGTCACCAGTGTCTTTGTGTATACTACTAATTACTTCCGTTAGACTTGTACTACACTTGCAAATTCAAGTATAAAAGGAAGATGGTGTATTCCCTAATGTGGAGGATACCTCGATTATTTATCAATCTCATTCATCATTCCCCACATTTTACTACACGGATAGATTGAAGGATAGCAATCTCTTGTGGCTAATCAAAATGACGACGATCACGATGGTATAAAATAAAGTGAACTGGTAAATGAGTACTTCCAAAAATCGATTGAGTAGAATATCGTCATCGTCTGTTATTCATTATCCCAGCAGACTTTCTCTTTTGACATTTGAGCTTCGTTTTAGTACTCCAGATGTTAATGAAGATATCGTCCAGAATAGAATCAACTGTGTGTTATTTTGCATAGAATGTTATTTTCAACTGTTTTTGTGTTGCTTGTGTCAGTCTGTATGAGATTTGTTTTTTGTTTAATGAATTCAGACTACGTTGTTGCGTTGCAATAAAAAAGGTGAAAGAATGTTTACGTGAGATTTCGGAGAAGGGCGTAAGGGAAAACGTGTGTGACAAAAGTGGAGGTGGACTTTTCTTGGTTGTTTCTTACACAGGGTGTGACAGTATGGGTAATTTAATTAGTTCAGGTGTTTGACTCGCGGAGCGGCTTATGCTTATTGCATTACGTAGGAAAACATAGTTTGCCATTCAGAGTATATTTTACGAGGCTATAAAGTTAGTAGTCCTGATGAAGTAGTGGGAGAAAGTGCGGAGTTTTATAGAGAGAGTCAGTGGATTTCTGGCGAATTAAATGTGGCAGAAGTTCAATAGCATGTATAAAATGTGCTTAAGGACTTTCTCTGAGACTTTTAGGTAGTTTCACTGTGGATGGAACATTCGATTAAGCAGATTCCCCTCCTCCACTCAAGCGAATCCTTGGGATTTCATACAATAAAATCTTGTCTAATGAAGAGAAAGCGACGGACGGAGAGTTCTGTGAGAGAGAATGGAGATCACGCAACTGGGAAGAGATGAATTGGTTTGAACTCATAAAAGATAAAAAGGAAATGGTGGGAGAGAAGTGTTGAAGTGTTTTTGCTTACCGACATGTCACCTCCGTAGAATGGATGGATGATGAAAGTTTCATTCCCCATGTGAATTATACCAGAAAGACCGTTGCATGTTCGAACCGCAGCAGCCGACCATTCTAATCCCTCCACATTCCCGTGATAATAACACATTTCCAACTCATTTCTCTCTCGCTGTTCCGCTGATCCACTGAAGATGTGCTTTTGCAACACATTCGGTGCAATTAAGGGTGTATTGAGCTCCAAAATCAGTCGGAATTTGTGATTAAAAGCTTGAATTATAAAGGACGTCCGATGATAGTGCTTCCCAGTCTGAAAATCACAGCCAAAAGTGTACACAACCACCATTTTAGTATTGTTATTGAACTTCTATTTCATATACGGGCATTCCAAAGAGATAATTACGATTTCCCACACCTCTTCGTGTTCTACTCTCTCTCTCTCTCTCTCTCGTAGAGAGTTAGGTGCTTGAGTAGCTCCATTGTTTGGAAACGACTCATAGAATTTCTCTATAAATTATCCATCGCTTCTCCTCCTTCACTCTCATGAATTTCCCAGAATACAATCCATTTAATGGCATAAGGATTCGTGCTGAAAACGAATGCAGCTCCCGCACTCCACTTTCTCCTCATTTCCAATACTCTCTACGAATCTTCCCAGTGAAGAAGTACTTTAGCAGTTAAGATAAACAAAGGCCCACCACTTGAAGAGAACTGCAGCACAATGGCTATGGAATAAGACGTCTAAGCTTCTACGACAAAATGAGTGACTCTCCATGAAGCACGATGATGAAAGAGTAAACTTTCTCTTTCGTTTGAGAAAATGTTTTACTGTTTGTGTAGTAATTTAATGTGGTCACTCAACCATTTTATGGCCATAATCAATCTACCTCACCAACTCCGAGTCCAATAAGACAACCTACCTACGCAATATAACATGACCAGAAGGAGAAATTAACTGAAAGCAACAGTGCACAACATAGATCACTCGTACAGAGTAAATTATCATTTTAGAAAGATACACTGCAGTATTCACATACATACACACTAATACACACACACTCACTCACAAGGGGTGTTACCAAATTACATGAATAAAAAATAGGAGTTACTGCTACTGAACAACAACGTGGAATTATTTACCTGTCTCTTCTGTGTTCACATATATCCTTGAAACCTGACGCTGTAGTTAATTAAGTTTCGTTAAGTATTCTCCACTTCGGAGCTTCACACAGAGCACAACTTTGAAGATGCAACTTGATCAACCAACTCAGATTGTAGAGGAACTAAATCTCTCTCAAATCTAATCTCTTTCGAAATAAGATGGAATTACAGTTTCCTGCATCACGTATATTTCGTGAAATAGAGAGTACACACACACACACACACGAGTAACTTAATATGTCTTGTAGGATATTTATTTGACAGCCTGGATAGCATCTGATCAGAATAAATTTAAAGTCTACTACTTTCGATCAGTAGGCTTGTGGTGCAAGACAAACTGGGAAGGCATTCATTTAAGCGTTTGATGTCAAATTGACTGTGTAAACGTTCAAAACTGAAGGATTGTAATATTTTCAAACACTTATAAAAAACATGTTTAAGCAAAGTTCATTTTTAAGGGGCACAGGGATTGTTGTGAAATAAAAGATTGGACACACAATCGTCAAAACATATTGCAGCAGCAGCAGCAGTGGAAACTGGCTTCAAGACATATTGGAATCGTCTATCAAACAAAATAAGTGAAGGCATCCCTTTGAAAAACAATAGCTTGCTAGGTTATTTAATGTTGAAGTCCTGGGAAAGAATGCTAAGCACTCTTCGATCCCTCTTTTCTTTACGCTACTCACATTTCTATCTGGTTGTGTCAGAGAGGCGAGAGACATTAACAATAATGGCACATACACAAGCATAATAGTTTGCGTAGCGATGTCCCGTTATGCGTTATTCAATCCCTTCTCCTGGTGTTAAGGTCGAATACGGGCCGAAAATAGAAGAATCAACTTTCGTGGAACTTTATGGAGACATTCGATAAAAATTTACGATCCGACAGAACCATTTTATTTGTGCTATAAGCACCGCAGTGAGATACGGAAATACTTGTGTCTTCCAAGGAGGCGGCTACCACCACCTCATCTTGTGTGAGGCAGAGAGTGTGTGTGAGTGTGTTTGTACTTTTGTACACACCAGCAGATTCACAGAAATCAATCATTTCTGTCTGTATCATGTTTTTCCTTGTTGACTCTTTCTAACAGGAGAAAGAGGAGAGAGTTCACGGAATTTGTAGACAGAGGCTGAACTCATGTACACTAAAAATGAAGAATGACTTGGCTCATTCTGAAGATGCTTTCCACTCCCATTTCACTCTTTCTCTCATCTTCTTGCATTGTAAATGGACGAGGAGAAATATGAGATGAATAATGGTGGAGGGCAGTGATAAATTATTATTTAGATTAATGCCCTCCCTACTTATATACGTGTATCGCAGAGTTTAGTCTCGGATCTCAAGCATGAGTGTTATCCACCGATGAAAGCACATATCTCTACGACCTTCGCCATGTATGGACTCTCGACTATCTGTGATTATTTTCTGATGAAGATGAAAATGAAGCATGGCGAACATGTTTATGTTTGTAAGATGAAGCCCTTCTTTTCAGGTTTGGGAACGCTAGAAGAGTTTGAATAAGGAAAGTGATACCTCAATTATTTCCTTGTGTGTTTACTGAACAATAAAATTGGAGAAAATATTCGTGGAATACTGAGAATTGCGTTGTGGAGTAGGGGAAATATAATTCTCTTATCAAATTGAATATGGTTCTGCAAACATGAACTGAGCTGGTAAGAGTTTCAGGCACTTTCTATAGTAAATTTTAAGTACACGGTTCAGTGCGTCATATAGAAGTAAAGGATCGGTTGTCCTGTTCAACGTGAGTTAAGTGATTGAAGCTGCGTATATAGATGTTCTCAAAATGTCTACAAACCTTTGACATTCTAAATTCAAAGAATAAACTAACATACTCAGCCTATTTCTCCGCTTTTATTCTGCTCTCGTGGTTCTCAGAAACTTTCGAATATGGAACTGCAACTCCATCACCTCTTTATTCGAAATTGACTGATAGTCCGGAATCGTCCCGTACGAGTTTGCATATTGTAAAGCCTATACTGTAGGGTCTCACGACTCAATGCTCATAGTCGTAATTCAACTTTTCAACTTGTTTTAAATATAATGATATAAGGGTATAACGATAAAATCGGGTAAACCAGGTTCTAATGGGTAGTGTGGTGTGAAGTGAGGAGAAATCAATAGGAATCCAATGGAGAACTGGAGAATGGTACGTTTGCTGTGGCAAACCGCCTGTATGATAGGAATTACATATTTATGCTTGGTCGTAGGTCTGCCAGAAGAAACAAGGCCAAGAGAATCAGACATTCAGCTTCCTTAAGTCTCCGTGAGTTTTTTCCGCTGACAATGCATTAGTCTGTGTCATTCTTTGTGGGAGACAACTGTCATAACTAAAACAAGAGTAAGGCAAATTCTGTGTTTGTTTCTATTTCTGCTTGGGTGTTCATTTCACCATCTTTGAAGAAAGCTTCTCTGACGAAGACGACATTTTTGTGCTTCGTAGAGACGGATGTGTGCTTCCTTCACTGACGATGAAGACGTAGAAAACTTCTTACATGTTTGGAAGCTCGTTTTTCACAGGGATTCAGATTACAAAAATACATAAATGATACTTTATGTTAGGAAGACTATCTAGCCTTCGAATCCCGGAACAAAAGAAGCATCATTAAATGTAATCCATGAACCACATACAGAAAAAATTCTTGAAAATGACCATTAAGAATACACGTCTACGTGATAAGCACGTAAGTAATGAGACGAGCAACTGGACAAATTACTTATATTCCATTTGACATACGATATTGGGTTCTGTACAAAGTGATAAAATTATTATTGCTTTAGCAAACAGAACGAGACAACGAGAAATCAGTGTAATCTGATCATTATCACAGCTAAGCTTGATTTGACAATGACTCAACTCCAACCATAACGAACTAAAATTGTCCAAGTCCAATCGTTGTTTATTATACTAGTAAGTCACGCATGGAGCAAGATAAGAAAGAAAGAGAGGGTAGCAATCACACAAAATTTTACTGTCGGCACACCAGCTTAAGCATCACGCGTATTTAGAGATCAGTGGAACACAAAGATTAACTAAGTTCAGCAACAAAATAATAACAATATTATCGTCTGCTTCCGACACCCTTCTAGGAGAAATCTAGTCTGAATATGACTCACCAACAATTTATTTGCTCAACTGTGGCAAGACTATGATTTAATATTCTAACCTAAAGCAGCGATCTTCTATTTCATATGCACACATGACATGAAGACTGTGACGCACAAAGCTTAACTTGTAGATAAAATATTCTGTAAGGAGAGGAGATTATGAAAGAGAAAAGTTGAGCGTTTTTTACATTTTTCAACTTCCAGGATGCAGCAACCCAGTTTTGAGAAAAAACTTGTGCACAACACACATTTTAATGTCATAATTCATGATGATGGCTATGACGCAATAAATCAATCTTATGTATCGACTCATCTACTTCATGAGAGTGACTATCGGTCTGTAAGTTGTATTGATAAAACATATCGTAGAGCCTACACTCCTGACTCCTGACTCCAGTTTAAGTTGGAAGCGAATAAAAAAATCTAACACGAACACTACTTGTAGTATGATAACGATAAGAGGGGAAAGTAAGCCTGTAGTAAGTCGAGTATAATCTGCTTTCTTTGAGGCTCAACTTTGCTTTTGTGTGGACATCTCGGTCAACATTCTACTCTCACTACATCGCCTGTCACCTGCACAATGTTGAATGCAGGTGGTTTTGACACCGACAAGTTACATGGGGCATCACAACGGTTGCTGTTACGAGATTTTATCGTTTTATGGAGTGACGACGATATTAAGTCAACTAACTCTCCTCAACAGCTTTTTTCTCGTTGCATGCCTGTCCATCAAGCTTCCTTAGTAAAATCGTTTTCCATGTACAAAATAATGGAGTTCAGTAGATTGCCCTTCTTGTTTTATTTTCATGAGTCGGATAAGAAGTGAGCATGTAGAACATGAAGTTATAAAATGGTTTCATGAATGTCACTCACAAGGGAGTGGCTTCCATGTTGCATACTAAACCCCATTTACCGTATTGAATGATTAAATTAATTACCAATTTATATCATTGAGATTGGATGTTCGTGTCTAGTAAATAGTTGAAGCATTTTGATTGAATTTTGGGGCAACGGAAGGGAGAAATGGGAAAGAAGTTTGTCTTACCCGTTGCAGCTGCTGTGTAGCTTGCATTCCTTGCGGTTGAGACCGTTGCGCTTTGTTGACACCTTCGCGGGTGGAGAGACCGAAGTATTTTGCATGTCTCCATTGAACTACGTTGACAATTTGGTAATAATCAGTTCCAATGCTCCTGATGAGGTCTCGATTGATCGGATACTCTTGCAGCAGCCTTTGATACTCTCCTGGAAAACAATTACTTTCATGTAGTTGTATTTACATTATAATCATGAATGAGTCGAGAGAGCTATAAAGCGTCTATTGTCTACGCAGCAAGCAGACGTCATAGCTTCCGGGATATAGATCATGATTTCTCTCCTTCAATGCAAGTGACCCCATTCTCTTTAAATACTAAAGGTCGTGGTGAGCAGCAGGTGTACTTTGACTATGGGTGGTGATGCTAAACTGAAAGGCAGTGATGTGCCATTCCAGATGTGAACGAACATGGTTAGGAAGATGTAGTTGGGCAATTTTTTCATTTCATTTTTCTGAATTCAGTTTATTTTTGCTGTTGTGTGTAAATTATAATTTACAATATTATTTGATATTTGATGAAGCAAAAATCCAAGCTAGAGTAAACGTTTCACTGTTCTACATAAAAAACTGTTTTCCATCCCTACATTTTACTATGAGTGTATGAGTCGACAGTCATAAGTGTGGGACAAAACAAGACGTTGAGGTTCCTCGGGAAGAAAATGTTAATGCTTTAACATGGTAATTGAGTTGTAAAACAGCTCCAGTGAGAAATTATGAAGATTTCGGGACGATGGTAAGTTGTAAGTAGAGTTACTCTGTACTTGAGTACAGTAGTATAAGAAGGATACTAGGAACAAAGTCTTCCTCTTAATGTCAGTCATTCCTTGAAGTCTCATGATACTCATGAATAAGGTTACAAAGCATTGAGGAGTTTGTCATTTTGCTTGAGTTGCATAATTACATTCGATTTTCGTGGTGTGTAGTGTACCACAATATATCTTACAATATTAAACTAGCAAATAAATAAATGTTTAAAGTGGCTTGTCAGCTCAACTCCCAACTTATTCCTGAAAGTTCAAGCGTTCTGTGAAGACGTCAAGTCCCCTATTCCTTCAATTCTGAATATTTGACTCTCGTCTCAAAATGGGCAAGAAAGAGCAGCCTTGTTTACCGGAGGAACAGAAGCCGTGTAACAACGAGGACCCTCCTCCGGCTTATGAAGACACGTCCGCGTCAACTTCTAGAAATTTGAAAAGCGTCGCTACAGAGGAAGGTTTGGTGGGAGACTCCGAAGCTTCAGCAGCAACTGCCGAGAGCGAGACTCCAATTAAAATTAAAGGTGTCCCCCTTCATTTGTCAGATAAAGCCACAAAGACGAGGTTTTTCAGGTACGAGCAATCGCCAATAGTGAATATTAAGATTGCGATTAATGGAAAACTGTGCGTGAATTTTTAATATGACGATGACGATTCAATAATGTTGGCTGTATTTTGCAGAATGGTGTACCTCACACTTGTGGTGGAGGGTTGCATTATAAGTGCAATAATTGCTGGATGCCTCTACTTTCCCTTAGTTCGGAATGGCTTTGATGACATGTCAAAGTTCTTGTTCTGGCTCGTCTGGATTACTGCGCTTTCACTAAGTTCGGCGATCGGTGGACTCAACAAGTTTGCGCGACTTGATCCGATGAACCTTTTTCTCGCTTTTACAATAACTGCAGCATCTGGAGGCCTTTTGGGATCTCTCTCTGCCTACTTTGAGTAAGCTAAGATTATCTTCGATCATGATTCTGCCCCTCCGTCAATCTTTCCATCCGCTTTCTCCTCTAATGAACGTTCTTTTATTTACGCTTTTTGCAGTACCGTAAAGATCCTGGTTAGCGTCGGAGATATCGTTGGAATATGCGTGTGTTTAGTGATCTACAGCTTCATACCGAAATGTCAATTAACCCCCAACCTCACATTGGTACTCTGTTGGATTCTGACTACAATTGGCTACGGATTACAATGTATTTGTTACGCCCCGCTACAAGCTGTGTGGATTAGTTTAGGACCCTTATTATTTACGAGCTATTTTTGTATAGCGTCGAATTTTGTAGTCAAAAACTACGAAGAACTACACATTGACAAATGCTTGAAATCGAATGAAATAATTTTTGGGACAACTTCGATTCAAATGTTGATTGTAAATGTCGTGAGATCCTTTCTTGTGAAATGTCTTCCCTGCTGCCGACCGTGTGCTCAATGCGAAGACAACTGCTGAACTGCTCACAAGTGTGATGACCTCATGACCTGAGTTTATTATTAAATGACACAGGAGGATTGACTTTTTACTTTGTTAGCCTTCTTCTTCTTAGTATCTGACATGTTATGTAGTTTTAAGTTTTGGACCAACTTATCACCACTGTATATCAGTAGTATTAGTATTATTCTATGTAGGTAGGTTTTTAGGAATCCCTTTGTACTTTTCAATTACGGAAGCATAAATAAAGAATTCTGTTAAAGTTTTAACATTCCACACGGTATAAAATGGATTCTATCTGTGAGTACACAGTACACCAGGAGAGCATCATATGAATTGTGAGAACACAGAACTCTTTGTTGGAAATCCTTCCTCGAAATCTCAGAAAGTTATCTAGGAGTAAAAAAGTGTTTGAAATCCGAAGAAGAATCTTTTGAAAACTTCACTCGTCAGCTTTGTTTTAAGCCGTCTTTTCTCGCTAAGTTTTTGAACCCACTGCGGTGTTGGCTATCATGGCGGAATCTGAAAACGACAACGTGTGAGAAAGTTGTGGAGCAAGTCTGAAACAACAGTATATACTTTACTTATTTCCTCACACAGTTCTCTTTCCATCCAACTCTTCACGAGTTATGCAAAACTGGAAAGTTGGTAGAAAGGATTCTTTCTCTTGTTCCCTTTCTCTCAGTTTCTTGTCTTCATTTGTGCAGAACGTTGTACGAAATATTTCATTCAGTCATGCATGGCATGGCTCACTTCCTCTCTGATTTTCTCCACAGCCATAGATCAGTGTCGCGTGCATACAAATTATTCATAACTTTCTTCCTGAGCCATAGCTAATTACCGTTTTCACTCATTATTCATTTGTTTATCTCTTATGTTATCCTCCCCTTCTTCCTCTCAGTCATTATTATTGTGTCTTGCAAGTGTCTCTCTCCTTCATTCTCACTTCTTCTACTTCATATACTTTCTCCGCCTAATGATAATCATTATTATTGAGCAAAAGTCCTCTCTCTCTCTCTCTCTCTCTCTCTCTCCAAACTCCTCGCAGGCAAGTAAACTAAATTGTCATTTCTTCCACGAGGAAGAACTCTCACTTTCGCACTCCCTCCCTCTCTTCCTATGCTACAAACTCCCTTCTCTAGTCTTACTTATATATGTATACCATGTATACCTACACACAAAGATTCGGTTTACTGACTTGGAAAGTTCATAAAATATCATCTCCCTGGCCCAGATTCCCATACAATAGCACTCCATCCTTCATGCTTAACCGTAACACTTTGAGTGTCATAAATTATCACCAGGAGTTCATTTTGGTTTGTGTATTTTACAAAGTGAGAGCAGATTTCGTATTTATTGACCGAGTAATAAGGGGACTCTGTTCCTCCATTGCTATTGCACCAGCAGTGAAGGTTGACAAAGTACTGTGAAGATAATATTATGCAGTCTGTACACACACACATACACACACGTTCCTTGTATACTGTGGAGAGTGGAACACACGGAGAGAGACAAGAAAATATCCTAAAACCAAGCCAATGTCAACGACTAACCATGACCATAAAATATTTATTGCTTTCACCATATGAATTTATGGATACTTTCACCGCTTATCATTTCGCATAACATATATATTGAGGGGTTGCCGCCGGGTCTACCCACCAGTGTTCCTCATCCGGAGGAGCCTCACCCAACAGAATATGTATAACACTTTCCCCAGTGAAATAAGATTTTCATTGAGGAAGTTTCCAAGCACTTTTCCATTCTGCCTTTATCTTCAACTCCTCATGTGCAAATTCTTTTAAGGTATTCCGGCCAAATCGTGATTCCCATTTTAACCAAAATTATATGGGTAGGTGCTACTTAAGATATGTACTGCAAAACTCATCTGTACAGCCAAAAGTGCCCAGCCGTGCATGAAACCTTACAGAATGTGTACAGTGTCTCTTTCTTTTGGCTCCTGCTTCCTAAATGGTTCAATGCTGTCTTCCAAGAATTACAGTTATGGTGACAAGGAAAAGAAGTCTCTACAGAGGGAGGCTGGCTACGGTTGCAATACGAGTTTTCAATAGAATCGTCGTCTTCAAAAGATACTACATGGTGTACGTGGTCGTGGGTTGGTTGACTTCCTCCTCATCCTTTGAATAACTAATGAACCTCGGGATAATAACTTCCTCTTTCAACAACCCTCTGCGAGTGTAGGAATCAATTAGGGAAAGCTGCGCCACATTATGAGCTTGCTTAAGGATCCTCTCTGTAATTTAACTCGTAATCATAACTTTCACTCAAAAAGCTAGTCTCATTACGGCATACGTATTATGTAGGTAGGAGTAGAGATGAACAGGTAACACGAGAAAGCAATCTAAAGTCGCTTTCTTTATCATTACCAATCAGCTTATGTACCTAGGCGAATAAGCCAGTTGCCAGTGGAGTAAACGCATAGTTTGGGGGAAAGCATTTGAATGGATTTGCCCAGGGAAAAGGGAATCCTCCGACCGAGTAAACGCGAACTCTGAAATTCTTCTTGATGCAGATAATGCAGAGGTTCTGGTGATCTTCTGGCATAAGGTCGTAACTGCCACAACTCCGAAATGATTCACAAGTACGAGTGAAAAATCGTTTCATTCTTATCAATAAATTGTGTCTGTGGGTTTGAATTGTAGAAATTACTGGGGCATTTGAGCATTTCAACATAAATTACCTTCCTAATTTAATGAAATTGTTCTTTCGTTACACTCGTAGAAGTAAAGACTGAAGCGAGAGGATGGAGCTACTTTAGAAAATGGAAAGCACACGAGCGTTACACTTCAAACCACAAAGGAAATTAAATTACATTCCTTAGAATGTACCGTAAAATATAAGTGTAAGTACCATGTTGTATTTAAATTGAGATGAGGAAGGATGAAAAGTGGTAAGTGTCCTTTCTCTGAAGTTTTCTTACCCTCAAATTTAGTACACGAGTTCTTCGTACTCATTTTACATTCACAGTCCTGCACAAACATTTACATTGTTCGTACACTTGGCTTCCTCCTTGGGAGGAGAGGGAAAGATGCGAGTTGTACTTACTACATTTGTCTTCACCATCACACAGGCCAAAGGACGCTAAGCAATGAAATCGGTAGAAGAGACAGTGTCGACTGTCTCGCCTTGCGCCACACAAATTGCTCAACTAACGGAGGCTCTTTCGCATGCATGGCAAATTATAAAGTCACCTCTTCATTAAAAACTCTGCCTGTTAAGCAAGGAATTTACTTTCTCCGTCCCTGCAGCATCACCTTGCGTGCCTTTTATTATTAGGGGGGAAAAGACGTAATGTAAACATAATAGGGAGGAATCAACTCTTTTGCTCTTCCTCATTAGTCCCAAACGCCCACCTTGGGATACAATCTGGAGACTTTCTTGGAAGATTTCTCTCCTTGTTATGAGTTGTCTCTCTTCTTCTATTCTTGCTTCACAACTCACCTTAATAATAATACATTTCTTGTAGGCGTATTTACCGTCTACTGGTAAACATACATGTAAGTCCTGAGAGCCTGTTACGTGGAAGATGGATGTTGTTCTGTTCTAAGCCTTAGAACCTGTCACATTAGATGATTACATCGAACACTAACTGAAGTTTTAGCGCGACATTGGTAGGACGTATAAATACTTGTTAAAACCGTGCACAGTCCTAAAATTCTGGGAAAGAACACGGATGAGGAGAAAAATTAAGGACGAAGTAGAAGTGAAGTCAGCTCTGTAGTGAATTACTTGGAGCTTGAAATCCCTTTTACTTGAATATCACAGGATTTTACCTTTTCAACCATTTCTATTTGATCTTTAGGAAGTTCTGTGTGTGCATTGTTGCAGCTTTGTGAGTAGTGTGAGGAGGATAGTTCGATTGAGTTCTGTGAGGACAAAAAGCCACTCTGTGTGAGATTTAGAAATCTCATCAGGAGAAAGGTAGAGAGAGAGAGAGAGGGAAAGAAACCATCTATAAAAGATAAGACCTTCAAAGAAGGAAGATTGGAGACCCATGTATGGAATTATAACTCGGATGTAAAGACGCGATGCTATCATAATCATCATCGTCATCATCAACGGGAAAGGATGTGTAATAGGGATTGGTTGTCCGGGGAAAGGAGCCATATGTCAGTTTTTGTGCTCCATTGGTTCGAAATGTATGTTCCTCCTTCCTTTATTCATCCTTTCACTTTATTATTATCTCTTATTTACCCAAATGGATATGGACCCCAACCAAAGCCAAAGAAGTCCGTTAATACCCACGTAGGTAGATAGACACAATAATATTATATATATATATATATATCTTAGACGGAAACTAATAAACCACAGAGGATATTTCTTGTCCCAACCCTCAAGGCCTTTTTATCCCATATTCCATACTTTTTGCTTTTTTCCCAACGACACATTTCATAACATCGGCAATCGGAGAAAGTATGCAGGACACGAGAACCCGGTATTTTAGAAACAGCCACGGGGAATTTCGAAATCACACAGCAGCAGCATAGGTCCAATTTGCTTTCTCCCGTCATTAACTCGCACAATGAAGCGTGTAAATGCGACGAGCGGTGAGCAAATGAAAAAAGGGAACAACATTAAACTTAGAATGCAACGTGAGTTTTTCCAGGACGGATAATACGTAGCCGCAGTACACAAGCACAAATAAAATTATTCCGGAACGGTAAAGTGAAAGTGGTCTTGCTGATTCTGGTTGTCCCGGGTAGGAAGTACGGATGGCCATTGTTTTCTCAATAAAATGCTCAACTTTCACAGATAGCAGGGTGCATTATTGTGTCGTTTAATTTGCATTTCTCGTTCACTCGGTCTCTCTCTCTTCTGTCTCTTGTGTTCGCAGTGTGTCTACCTAAACTTCTCCCACTTTGTTGTAAGCCCGTTGTGAGTGTACCATGCTGTGAAATTATTAACGCCAAGAGGTATCTTTTTAAATTGAAGGTTGAAGTGCTATAGCTCTTCTTCCATCCATGGAGAGGTGTGTGGAAAAAGCCCAGTTCCCCCACTTAAAACTGGATGTGTTGTAGACAGCGTCTAAGACGGTTTCAAGTAAGACTAAATATACCACAGCTTCTATTAGAGTGGCAGTGAATGGAACACCATTTTTTTCCCCAGGAATAACGATAACCTGATAAATTGTGTTTATTACATGCAATAGGTATATCAGATTTAGGGATTTTTGGTAAACGCCCATTCAGCCTGTTTTAGTGTAGAAATGTTGACTGTTAGCAGAAGTGGAGTGAGTTAAATTACCTTTTAAAAAGAAACATTTCATGCGCTCGTTTGTGCGTGTACGATCCAGTTGAATTAATTCTCCGGTGGAAGGGAGAATAAAACAGAGTAAAAATAAGAGGATTACGTGATTATCAGATCTCATAACTTCCAATCCCCTTAGCAGGCCGTGAAAAGCTGAGTAGAGGAGAGAAAGACTATTACCGAAAGTGAAATGGCAATAATTGAATTCAGGAAAACAAAAAGGCCCATCAAAGTGAACGCCTGCTGCTTCCACTCGTAATGTTGGCTCACTCAGACGCTCCAATCGCAGGGATATTATGCCGAGGTATACAAATGTTTCTGTAGGCAGTTGTGTTATTATTGGATTATAGCCGATGAATGAGGCTCTCTACTGGGTTTACAAAAATGTCGAAATTATTCTAAGCAAATTGTTTCCTGTGGCCAGTTTGTATTCTACTGCGTTGCTCTGTACTAAATTTAGCAATAACAAAAAAATATCAAATGTGTTGTGCTAGGATTTCTCGTGTTCTGATTAATATTAATGTGTCTTCACTAAAAAGTCTTTTCAACAGCCAGCAACCTACATATTACGAAATTGCGATCGATTGTAAATAGAGCATACAAAGGCATTCTGATTGTAGTTTTATATTTTGCGAAGATCTTTTATTCAGCTTGTTTACTTACTTCAAAATGATTGAAGTAGATATAGAGTTACTTGATAGTTGAACTCGATAGCCGAATTGCTTCCGGAGTCTTCTGTTACAATATCCTAAAGTTATTTACTTTGATTTGCTTAGCTTCTGGTAGTTTAATTCTCCTGGGCATTGAGGAGCAACAAGCAACCGTTTCTTTTCATCTTTTGAGAATGGAGGAGATATTTGTATGAGTTTGAAAAGACTACATTTGGACCTGCAGCAGATCATTATCATATCTCTTATTCACTCGGATGTCAACAAAACTACATCTGTGCAGAATTTGAGTGGAAGTAAAGAAAAGAAAAGTTGGAAACACAAGTGATCTGCCGGATTCTGTCTCTTCCCTACACATGTTTGAAATTTCATGTGTGTGCTTTCTCCAAGTACTCTACGAAATGCTCTCCAGAGGGATAAGTTTGGTTGGGAATAAAGTAAGTAAATTTAATTTCCGGAGCTACAGATTCAGAAAAGAGAGCCGTTCTACCATATCCGGTGTAGTGTTCAGCAGTCTGCAGTGTACATACCGTCTTCTGAATCCCTTCTCTACTGCAAATCTTCAGCTTTTCACTCTTCTAAAGTGGCTGAATAAGTCGTGTTCGCAGAAACTATTACAAGTCAGCGAATTCTATTACAAGAAGTTTGCTCAAATATTCATAGCAAGATTATTTTACATTTGCAATTTGCAAATGAAATGCTGCAATTAACTGACGAACAGAGAAAGAAAGACCAAAAGGCTTGAGTCAGGAGAATGGCTCACTTGTTTTGTAAGAGTGTTTCCTCATAAATTGCGTCAGCAAGAGATGGTGTTTCGCTGGAAGCTAAAGTGTTTGAAGTTTCTCAACAACTTATAATAACCAGAAACTGACAACTATAGAGCGAGGCAGAGATTACACAGGAAAGAAGCCAAAACGGAAGTAACTAAGTTTATTAAGACAAAGCATAAATACTAACAAAGCAGAACACCAGAGTCCGCGTTTTCGGCACACAATATAACACGGCTCGTTTCTATTTTCCTTAATACGGTTAAACTACCTAATTCATCTCGTTTACTTGCAATACCGTAGCGTCCTACTAAAAGGACAAATCGGTGTTTTTACAACCCTATTTGCCTTCATCCGACTGATAAGACAGGTGGAAAAATTTTATTGGTTTACATTTTCATGTGCTGTGAACTCCTCTGCTGAGTGCTACATAAATTACTTTTTGTACTGCACTCAAATTTCTCGTATCCAATGCTATAGATTTTTGCTAAATTATTTAATTATTATGTTGAGAATTGTGCTCATAAGGTATTCTTAGCGTTAACAATTCTTTTCATGCTATAATTTTTGGTCTCTCTTTGAACTTGACAAATAAAAGCTTCTGTTTCTTTTCGATAAAAAGCAGCCATAACTAAAGCAAATTATAAACGCTCACGCTCACCTTCAGCTGCGTATTCCCATGAGATCTGTGCAGATGAAATGTATTACTGTGTATAATGTAATTGCATATAATAACACAACATAATCGGCAAAAATCTGTAAGACCTTTCAACAAGACTCCTCTGGGTTAAAAGAAGACTCCGTTACTCCGTACTCCTCTACGAATCTATTAATAGGATAAGTTAATGGAGTAATCGTCTACTCAAACTAAACTAATGGGCTGTATTCCGGATACGACTCGTTTGACTGACAACACCAGTTTTTGTGAGCTCATTGACACTGTGCGTTTCCTCAACAGAGTTAGCATAACTTGCTGCTTATCTCATTCCCGAACCGACAATACTGGATTTCTCACAAATTCCATGTGTATTATTCTCATTCTGTCATGACAGTTTAATGGAAGTTCAGAGATTCATTGCATTTTTGTAAACGTAGAATGAAATATTACACTAGCAGTGGCTAGTGAAAGTTCCGAAGGATAAATAGTAAGAGACTCGCGTTTAACTTATAACCCTTAAAGCGTCCACACTCCCTCGCCTATGTTTAAACTCCATAAGAACAAGAAGTTCCAAACTTTCCCTCAATAGCGAACGAGTAAGAGTTCAATACAACTCCTATATAGAGTAATGCTAATTTGGTTTTACAAGTTGGAAATCATCATCTGAATTTATGCAAAACGTGTGCTAATAACTTGCAAATCATAATCCATTTCAGGAATACATTAAGCTTGCTTTGATGGCATGTTCGGTTCTAATTGCTTTCTCCAAGCTTCCTCGCTAACCACGAGGAGTAGTGTAGTAACGAAAGTTCGGAGGATGGGAGGACTGACTGACTCTGTATGTGTGGATCCCTCCATGAACTTTTTAAAGATAGGAAGTTCTCTTCCGTGAGCACTTTGGCTGTATGCTGACAATAAGGAATGGCTAAATTACCTGCATGTTGTGGAAACTTGAGCTTCCACAATGCACTGAGGCGTATTAGAGGGAGAGATGTGAATGTGAGCTGAGGAAAACTTTTTCCAAATTAACATAGATAATTGAACGAAGTTTCACGAAAACGAGGACCTTCTCCCATCTTCCTAACCTTTTCACGTATACTTAATGGAACCCCATTTAAAAATCCATTAGTTCAAGTTGGCCGTAGACTACACAGAGTCACATTTTGATTATTACTGAGCTTTTCTTTTCCTTCTCTAAGAATTGTCTGGTGACCTATCCATAATGTCTTTGTTGTTAACATTTTGCTTGCTCCGACTGTTTTTCATTTTTCTCGAGGTAAAAAATGGAACTGGAGAGATGCTGATATGCCAGAATGATGTCATGCTCCTTCTGTCTGTGAGATGTAAAAGGCACGGACTTTTATGTACACAGCCAGACTATTAAGCACCAGCTTCCCATCATTTAGTGTGAGTCAAGTTGTGCCAGGAAAGTTGTCTCCACCTAGCTGACCCTTGTCGACCCTAAGCGTCAATTTACTTTAAGACAAGTTGCGAAAACAAGAAGATAAAACGAGGGATCAAACTTTGTTCGTGTAATTACCAAACTGTTATTAAACGCTGTCAGTTCCAAATGTTTTGCAGAAGTGAGAACTACATGTTGGAGTTCTGACTTGTAAACTCGAGCAATATTCTCCCTCTCCACGCTGTTCATATGAGAAAAGACGTTTAGCGTATCGTTGGAAAAGATTAGTTGAAATGAATTGGATTTCTTTCGTAACTTTCCAAGGGATCTGTAATGACCTTCGTGCTTTGCGGATTTGAAGTATGGTCGCTGTTCATTTCACAGCTATCAGGTTCATATCAAATAATCGAGATTGAGCGTGAGAGTTGGTGTTGATGCATCAGAAAGCAGCAAGGGGTAAATTAAATTAGGTATTCTTTCAATTGGAAAGTTTTGAGTCTTTTGAGTGAAATTACATTTTCAGGTTTTCCACTTGGTAGCAGTTCAGAGCAGCAACCATGTCGAGTTGTCATTTATCGATTGGACTCATGGACTCCACATGGAGTGAGTAGGAACTGTAGGAAGGGAAGGGGGGTGGTAGAAAGATCAAAACCTATTTTTTCACGTGAAATGAAGAGAGACAGGAAAGGTAAGTGGAGGAGTGGTGGTGGTGGTGGAAACTGCAATGTATATATACTTCTTGGTACTTACGGTGGAGTCCAAACTTCTCATCAACCTCATTTACACTCCTCTTGTAGAGCCAGTAAAGGATTTGGGAGAGGAGATATCAAGATTTGGGAATTGGGACGAAAACCAGGATGTTTTACCCTTCGGTAAAAGCTGAAGAAATCAATTTTCACTCATCCTTCATTTCACTCGACCATCTTAAAACATCCATAAATGTCGGGAGAGTGGTGCATTGGGACTCAATTTATAGGAGGAAGGAAGTTTCAAAAAACTCTCTGGCTTTTCCTCCTTCGGATATATCGCTGAAGACGTACGTACGTAGAAACGGAAGCCTGTGTACAGTGGATGAGTTCTACTAGCAATAGGAGGCCTTAGCGCTAAGGTACTTGTTTTTCTTTTCTTGTTCCTTTCAAACATTCTTCAACCCAAAATGTACGATTTTTGTCCGAACATTAGGTTCGGTAGAGCAACTCAAGTGAAAAGGAATGACTCTTCCTTTCTACACAAAACACGCCGAAAGTACTTTGAGTTAGTTAGTGCTGCTATAAGCGCCAGGAAAATGATGATAAAGGCTGAGAATGGTCCTCTGCTTTCTCAGAGTTGCAGAAATGAAAGGAAATCTAATGTTCGTTTTTCACCCGAACCATCTAATTCGAGAAAAAACTTTAGACAGCTTAATCCAATCGAATAGAATGATTCGTGTGTGTTGGAACATTCCTCCTCGTTATCGTTACAGTTGTTCCTACTTCACTTTTTCCTGCAATGTTGACGGATCTATGGATCAATCGGGAAGACGAAAGGTGCCATTAGAATACTAGGTCATCCCAACTCATTGTCACTTACACATTCCCCTATAACTTGGAACTCGAAAAACTTTGGAGACTTTCGTCCAACTGAAACTAGTTCAACGATCAATCTACCAATTTTGTAGAACTGTCTTCATCTCCTCCGTGTCTAACCCTTTTCCTCTTTAAGCACCTACACGAGTCAGTGGGAGATAGCAATAATAACCATGGGCTGTCCTTTCCCATCATTACCATTTCGGTAGTTGGGGAGAGGAGAATGAAAAGTTCCTTCGAATGGAAATCGTAGCTCTGCAATTTCAATTTTAATCAAAGGAATCTGCCTCATCGTTCGTTCAAAGGTTCAGACCAAACCGAAAAGTTTACTTCTCCTTTTACTCATCTTTATTCTATATCCTCCCTGTCTTCTGTATCATCATCACACATTTATACAAGCTCATCTCCACACTGGCTACCCACCACTCCCAGTTCAACAACAAAAACATCAAAGTCCTCCACAACTTTCTTTGTGCCTCTTTGTACCAGTAATAGCCTTGTTTTAGGCTTTATTTGTCCTCCCAGAAACTCAATTCTCCAATCCTCACTATATCTGTCCATTTCCAGCTTCGAGGTATCATTGAGGCCCAAACATCAATGTTATAGCTATGGGCTATGACAGTCATTCCTTTTGTGTGTGTGTGTCTCAAAACCTGTAGGCTTGTTATAAAGTTAATTAATAGCATTGCAAAAATGAATGCGTAACGAGTGTATCCTCCTTCTGCTTACATTCTTAACTGACGGTGATTGAAAAGTCTCATTGTTGTCGCGACGCCTTGTACACGCCTCAATAATGAAGGAAAGAAAAATCTAATTTGATTCCGAGTTCCGCTGCACACACTATAAGATATACAGTAGCATCCACCCCATGAAAGCTTATTGCACGAGTAAACTAGATGAGATGTGTAGGAAGGAAAGAGATTGCAATTTACTTTCATCTTCTAATTCGATGGAAGAGATTGGATTTATTATTACTGGCGCAGCTTAAGATAAGCTTTGAATAAGACAAGGCAAGAAGAATTAATTATGTAAAGTTAAGTCTGAATGGAGGAGAGAAGGTCGAGACAAAAGTAGGATGGAAGACAAAAGATTCTAAAAGATGGAAAGGAAGTATAAGTCTGAGAGAAGATATGGCTCAGGCTGGAAGAGTGAGTGACATCACAGCGAAGTCAACTGATCTTCTTCTTGCTTCTCTCTTCTCTCTCTGTCTATCTCATTGCTTTTGTATTCAAGATCCATCCTCGAACACGTTATGCGAAGCATTTTTTCATTTTGCTTGGCCCAAAAGTAGTTCCTCGGTGTGAAGAATAAGTATACAGCATTGGGATGTGTGTGTGTGTGTGTGTGAGAGAGAGAGAGAGAGAGAGATGCAGGAAGCGTGAGGCAGAGTAGTTGGAGAGGTCTAAAAAATAAAAAGCGATCCAACTATCCAACCAAAAACGAAAGAAGAGGAAGCCAAGAAAGCAAAGAAAAGTAAGTTGGCTGTAACGAAGGAAGGAGAAACCATAGGAAGCACTTGTTTCAATTGTGCCACCACAATCCCATCATCAACCATTCTGGAAGAGTTGTCATGTCACAATGCACAACAATGTTCACGTACTTCAGCCCATAAAAAGTTTCAACTTGGCATGGCCTTATACACTCGAGAAGGACATTTCTTGACGTTTCCTATCATTTACTTCATTCCCCTTGATTTAAAATGCACTAAGTTTTTAAGAGTTGCTACTTTCCATCTCAATAGATTTCGTCCCATAAGTTGTATCTTTTGGAGACCGAGTGGATTCCTGTTCCATAATTCTATCATCATCTGAGGCTGATATTATGTGATCTGATGATTCGGCACGTTCCATCTCCTTTCTACTTAAATGTATGAATCCTGTGAGGGCTCTTCCGTTTCTCATCGTCATGTATGTCCATGTGGCAATGATTGAGAAAAGAGACTCTTCGAACGATAGTGAGGAAGAAAGGAGTTCTTACGAAGAGAGATGAGATATACAGACGCACACACAGAGGCTTAGTGGATGAGATGGCTGAGCACGGACGAGACGTTTGCTTTCCTACATTGATCTAATTTAAGCTCAAGAATAGAGCAAAGACTCAATCTGCATATCAAGATGGGATTGTGATTTTTGATGAACCTCGAGAGAAGACTTGTTCTCTTTGTACACGGATAAGAAAGCTGTTTTACTTCCAGAGAACTGTTTTTCAACGTGGAGCTCAAGAAGATGAAACGAAGTAAGTCTGTAAATGAAGAAAATCCTCTCATCCTCTTCTTCGTGTACTTTACCTCATCCACCTCCGACAATTCCACCCGTCATCATCATCATCCTCTCCTCCTTCCTTGCTTTCTCTTCTACCTACGGCCAAAAAGGTGTCTCCGCCACACAAACGAATGCATATGAGATCGAGTTCATATAATGATAATGAATCCCTCGGGTCTGTTCCTCTATTTTGTTTGTACTACATTTTTTTCATACACACACACACACACACACACGCTTGCTTTCTGCTTCAAGATATCTTCTTACAAGATAAATATTGCATCCTAAGGTGTAATAATACTCCCAGGTCCCAACTCTCAGCGTCCCGCTTACATGTCAGCTATGGAGAAAAATGCTAATCGGTAGTAGTAGTCTGGAGTCCCCTTTAACTTCTTTAGCAATTCTGGAAGAGGTAATCTTGCAGTAGTAGTGGTGAGCTCTAGTCGACGATCAGGGAAAGAGAGAAAGCAAATCCCTGAGCAAATCTTGAAGCTTTCGTACACCAAATTATTGTCAGAATATATTAGGTCGCATTGGAGAAGGAAGAGAAATTAGGTAGCGTAGGTCCCTGCTAACAAATTACTGGATGTGAAATGGCACGGTGACAACACCCGTGGATTACGTCTGTCCATCCCCACCCATCCAATCTTTCAAGGGAAAGGAAATTGAAACCCAGGTGGCTTATGCAGAATCATGTTAAATGTAAATGCCAAACCCTTTCCCCACTGAACACCTATTGACCTCACGAGCTCTTTTCCACCGTCTCTCATCCTTCTCCTGTCTTACACTCCGAATACTCCGATTGCTCTTCCTTCCGGTGAACAAATTTGAATACACGGGGAACTCAACTTCATCCCAGTCATGCATGTATTTATGTAATATACACATATGGGATTCCGCTGACTTGGTGGAACCTGGAAGCATAGGTCTGATAAATGTACGTGTGTGAATCATGGGGAATATGGGGAGAAATTGGAAGGATCATGGAAATGACATGATTTCTGGGTTTGAAAGCCACGAGTGACTGTGATCCTGAGTCATGTAGGACGCATACAAACTGAATGAGATAGTTAGAGAGCAGGGGAACTCTGTGAAGGAAGGCAGAAGGAGGTCAAGCTGGCAGAATGTCTTATTCTTTTCAGTGATGATTGGGAGCAAGCGAAGGAAATTTTGAAAGGCTTACACATTATGTGGGAAGAAGGGAGAGTAGTGTGCGAGTGAGAATTGAATTAGAAGAATGGCAGAATCAAAGAAGTAAAACAAAGACTTGAGCTGACACATCGGGTTCTGGTAGTTTTTGGTAGTTGGTGAGTATCTTCGTACAAAACTCTTCACGTCCGTCATACTTTCTACCACTGCCATCACAACCATCCCACCAACTATGTAGTAACTTCCATTCGAAGACAAACCACTACTTTACCACGAGGTGCAAAAGACGTCAGCAAAAACGGATTGTTATTGTAGATCAACCTGATCCGTTTCCACAATTTGTAGCCAAAGTAAACCAAAAAACCGACAAAACTGCTGCCTCAGAAAGTCAATTTAACTGTGGATCTATGAGTTTCTTAAGTCACTCGGAGAGTCAGTCACGGATGGTTAGGAAAGACGAGGAAAGACAGGAGACAGAGTATACAGCTGATAGTGATGCTATGCTGCCTGGACCAAAGAGAAAAGCCAAAGGGCTGAGATTACTCAAGTTGAAACTGAAAGATAATCAAACGGCAGTGTCAACGATTCTTCTTGTCCTTCGTGGTTATGCGATACCATCTTCTGTCTCTCTCTCTCTCTCTCTTCTCTTCTGATTTCCTTCTTCCATTAGGTTTTAACTAAAACAAACAAATTCCACACCCAATCTCTCGATTCGCGTGCGAGAGCCGCATTTGCATTGTGTCTGTAGGATAAAGTTTGGCCAACCTCTTTGAAGGCGAGAGACATTGACAAAGCGTATCGAATTATTTAGATTCCCAACGAACATAAAGGTTAGAGGAGTTGAGTGTACTTCCTCGCACCAAAGTGGATTACTTTATTCTTTCGCATTTCTCACTCGTTCTTTTGCTGAACCTCAAGAAGAAGACGCGAGTGTAGTGCATAGGGGATATGCTACACGTATATGCATGCTACTTATACGAAGTATATGAGATATAAAGGGCAAACCATTTGCTCGAAACTAATTGGCAGAAGCTTAACACAAATTCTTTCTTTTTGATGTACTTACCCTTATCCAAACTGAGCAATGAGGTTTCATATCCGAATTGATCTTGATCTGGAAGGCAATAAAAGTACCCGAGTATGAGAGTGTGTGCCATAGTCATGTTTAATCACAAAAGAGCAATAAGCGAGAACAAATTAATGGTCTTGTAAAGACTCACCGGGGTTGTTACAATTCGCCGGAAGTGCTAGAAGCAGAATAGAACCCGAAATCCAAATCATGGATAACAGCAGCGGCATAGGTGATGATGATGATGATATCTTAATTCTCGCTCTCGAATTGGACGAGGAAAAATACTCTTTGGTAATCATCATCTTCTTTTCAATCCCAACTGGAAGTTCCAGGGGATTTGGCAATTTCACAATCAAAGCAATTCGTATCCAGAAATCTCAACTTTCACCTTATAGTCCAAACTGTAATCTCTGAACGAGCTAAAGAAACATCGTCTTACTGGGAGGAATGTATTCCAAATCTTTTCAGAAACGAGCATGGATCAACAACGCAATCTCACAAGGAAAATAACCTTTTTGTTTAGAATTTGTTAGTCTGTGTAGGTTGGAGTATCTTTCTCGCGTAGGTGGTTTCGCCACTAGGGATTTTTTGGACACTTTGTCTTCCCAACACTTCAAATTCAACTGGACTAGACACGCAAGGGAGATCCCCAGACGAGAAAGTAAAACACGAAAGAAGAATATGTAGGAGGATGCACAGAGGAGAGGAGAGTAGAGCGAAGGACGAGGAGCTGTAGGACCACTTTCCTTATTCTGCCCAGCTTCTTCAAGTTTCATCCAAAGTCTCCACTTTCACTCGAGATTTCTTAATACTTTCACCTGAGAGTGTTTTGCAGTTTGGAGAGATTTCTTTCACTTTGATTTATCTGAAATTCCAAAATCTCCCCTCTAAATTAATTTCCGCCTGCGTCTCAACAGTTTTGCTGTCTGTGTACGTGAGCTTTCTCCTAACAATCTTTAACTTGAGGTTTATTGGTTTCACTTTACTCGGGCATTTATTTTTCTCCCCGCGGAGTCAATGAAGCACATGTACCAATCATTAAAACAAAGGCACATCCTCTGCTGTTCTCGTAACGTTAACTTTTATGACACAGCCCATAACCTCGGCATCTGAGTGGTAAGAGACTCACTGGGTCATTTCTGACTTGGAAAGTTGGCAAAGTCGTTTACATGAATGAGCCAGTGTGTGTGGGTCGGTGTGCATTTGTGTACGAGAACAACTTTCACCAGACTTCCAGGGAACAAAAATTCATGGACACCATTCCTCCGCACTTCGTTCGTAGTTTAGTCACTCCGTATATAGGAGAAAGAGAGCTTCTTTCAGTACATTGGAATAGTTGTGTGTGTTGTATGTGTGAGTGTGTGTCTTCAATCCATATTCACAGTTCTTTTCGTTATGATGATTTAGTCGATGAGCTTCCTCAAAGGGAGTGTGCCAGCAGTTTTGTGTGTGTGTGTGTGTATTACGTGCGAGAAGGCAAGCTGATCCAGTGAACCAAGAAAGTGAAGGAATAAGGAGACGAAGGAAAGTGTAAAAGAAGAAGAAGGAGCTTCTTGAGGGATCGTTCAAGTTAGCTCAACACTTTTTACTACCACCACCACCGCGACTCACTGATGCTCCTTCCTACTTTCACTCACTATTTTATGTTCTTACTTAGTTACTGCTGCTCCTTAGGTGGATAAAATATAAAAACTGTAGGTGGGCCTGACAGCTGAATCTTCCCTCAGTTTGAAATACAGATTGAGTCAGTAACAACTGAAGAATCCTATACACACATACGTATTATATGTGTATAGAGTTATATGTCTGCAGGGTAAAAAGGACAGCTAGGCTTAGTATGTGTAATAGACACTATTATTCTGCCTGGTTAAGGAAGAAGTTCACCCTTTGCAAAAAGGGACAGAGGAAGAAAGACCCACACACTGTCTCGAAGAGACAAATGGATATATATTAACACACGCCGAGTCACTACTGACTGACTCACACACAACAAAATACTTAAATTGATTTTTGGATCCTTCGTATTCTTCCACTATCCACACCTATTTCTGAAAACAAACTGTTTCGCTATTTGCACAAGGCAAATCCAGTCACATACATATACGCATGTAACCACATACAGTACATTAAGTATGCGTACTACACAAGATCTCTTGAGTAGATTACGTTGATTGTGTGAGTTTTGTCTCTCTGTCTCTTGCTGTTGACTGTGTGGGTCGACAAAGATGTGCAGAAGATACGCATAAAATCATACAGAGCAAAAAGATGATAATGTGCACGTAGAGAAAGCACCTCTATAAAAAATATTGCACACACACACTCTCTCTCTCTCTCGTACTATCTTCTTGTCTATCTTTCTTGTGTGTAGTAATAACGATAATAATACTCCAGGCAGGCAAGACGTATAAATCTAAAGTTTGTTTAAGATTTGCCGTATTCTAGGCAGTGTGTAGAGGAGACAGATCTCCATTGTGAGTAATTTTATCCTCTACTGGAAGAGTAGATGCGAAAAAGAGCAAAGTCACGAATGAGTTTTTTATTCTCGGAAGAAGACACATGGAAGAAATAAAGAGAGACCTCTTATTATTTTCTTTTATTTGAGGTTGAAACAAACGGGGGAGAGAGATGTATGGCTGGTGGTGGAAGTTGTAGCAGTTGTTGCAATAGTTGTTCCTCCTCGTAAAAGGTAGGAAACTACCATAAGTGAGGAAGAAGAGGAGAGAGAGACTTATTGCACAAGAACTGAAGTGACAGTACAATCAGGACTTCTTTTAGTAATGTCCCCGTGTATTATTATATGGTGAGAGAGTATCTGCACACACAGCACACACACGTACTCCGTCTGAGGTGGTGGACTTCCAACTGGCACTCTCCTTCATCCATGCAAACCTACAGAAGACTTTCACTCTCTCTCTCAAGACACACGAGGAGTGTTCGGCACATAAGCAATGAAGTTGGAGAGAGAAACTACCCATACACACACAAAAGTAGAGAAGTACACCACGGTATTCGGTAGGCTGGGAGTTTTTGGAGAGAGAGAGAGAGACAAGCGAAACATGCAGATATAGTCGACATTCATATAATGTGTGTGTAATATTGTAGTTTTGTTCACCAACATTCAACATCCAACTCTCTCTCCTTCCTCCTCCGTTCATTCTCTCATTGTCCTAGTGAAACAAGTAATTTTTGAATAGCCAGAGGAGAGTACATTAGTGAGGAATCAGGTCTGCTCACACACGATATAGTGGGAGTCCTTTTACCTTGTCGGTTATTCGGATGGACCACGGGTAGTAGTAGTACGGTGAATGAGTGGAAACTCCGGTGGGGAGAAGTAAGTGTGGAAGGCTGTGGTGGTGGATGAAGGTGGAGAGAGTATTCTTCTACTGGCGTCTTCCATAAGAGCCATACTACAACATAAAGAAGCTTTCGCTCCTGCTTGCTACTCCTACTACGGCTACTTCAGTTCAGTTACCAACCATACTTTTGTGAGCTCAGACTCACTTCAGTCCGTTTTCTCGGGTTTTTCGGATCGATGTGGAAGGGGAAATCCCCAACTCTGTGCCACTACAGAAACGAATGTCTATCTGGCAACCAAAGCATCTATAAGAGATTCTGGTACTCCTTATAAATTCATTCAGTGGCATTGCTTATACTACGGGAGGAGGGCGAGAGAGAGAGTTGAGATAGGAGTCCACAGGAATGTAAGATCAGTCGAACAAATTCTGAGGAGGCTCTTCTTCGGAGTCACAGAAAGAACCTATACACACAGACATACAGCAGCAGTACAGCAGCAGCAGGAGCTTCAATATGTAGAAAGTACGAAATCGAGCAAGAAGTCGAGTGGAGCCAACACTGCTACAGTGCTACACTGCACATAAGAAGAATAAGAACCTCTTAGCATCCAACATCCTTATCCAACACTACAATATTACACTATGCAACTTCCATTTCCTCATCTGTTTCGCCCGTTTTCCTCCTTTTACAGTTTGCAGTTTCGCCAAGTAATAAGCACATGCAATTCAAGCACTGCCAGTGTCGGGAGTAGTGCTGGTAGGGTATTACACTATGGATAGAATGGAACTCTGTTTTATGATAGTTCTCTACTGATGTGCAGAGCAAGACTTGAATTGCATCAAATATATTTTCAAACCAGATTTCTACATCTTACGAAACAGGAAGGGATTTTGTTTTGTATTAATAATATTCTCCGTTCTACAAGGTTCTTCTGAGTAAAGCTTGTAATGTGGGGTGCTTCCTCTGGGGGTGGTGAGTCAACCACGGGGGATGATAGGTCACTCCGTGACCTCTGATGC
>JAQGAD010000461.1:0-37981 GCA_034696625.1 Isotomurus palustris | reverse complement strand
CGATCAAAGGAAGTATAAAACAAAGCAGCAAAGTGTTTCAATTGAGTACGATTGTCACTGCATAAGTACAAGTCGTACAAGTACAAAAACCCACTTGAGGAAATTGACAAGGAGAGGTTACACAGAGTATTGACTGCATTACAAATTTTTCTACCCACACACAAGGGTACGTAGAAAGTATAGCCTTAGAGTAAATGATGGTACTCATCTGTGAGTCACATTTACAAGCGTGTAAATCTGAGAAAAACATCAAAATCTCCATCCTTACTGCTGGCTACCCTTGGCTTTATGAGGACAATCACCACCCACACCCGAATAAAAATCGTCAACTTCCACACACCCTCATGTTGTCCACCACTTCTCTCTACTCATCCAACAAAAACCTCCGAGGGAACAAAATAATGAAGCCATTTTAACCCCTCGCCCTTGTCACCCATACGTTGTACTTGGTCCTTCGCTCCTAAACTTTTATTTGATACTTTTCTATTCAAAGAGAAAGCAGAGAAAGTGAATTGCTTCCAAGTCCACCCTCCTCTCAGCCATCCGCAATCCACATTAAATGCAAGTAACCCCATTAACCTCCTCTCAATGTGATACAACATTTTATAAAAACTAATACCATGGAGAGCAAGTCCAAGTTCACGCTTTCTTGTCTTGCCTTCTTCTACAGTCCAAAGTATAAAATGAGATTACACGTAAATCTAAAACTATTAAAATGGAAAATGTATATACGCCTATGTGTATTTTCTATTTGTCTCTGATTCTGATACAAAACGAGAACCCATTTTACTCGTGAGGAAAAGGCCGACTTTCTCTGTAAAATTCCTCGTCTTCTTCTTCCTCAATACTACCGTAGCCGTGACTTGTACTCGTTGAAATAATCGAAGTTGGTGGAGGTGGAAAGTCATTTAGGACGGAGACTATAGTAGTTGTACTTCTACTTCTTTCGTTAGAGAGACATTCACTTTCACCACCTCCACTTTCTTCACCTCCATATCCACTGCTACTGCAAACACTCGGAGGAAAGAAGATTCCATCGCTCCTTAGAATAGAATTCTTCGTCTCCTTCAACTTCTCTTCTTCTTCTTCTAAGGACGAACAACGTGTGAATGTTGTTTGTACGCATTTTTGGTTTATGTCTGTTTGTGGTCGTCCTTCGTTCCCCAGCTTATTGTTAGCCACGACCATTCTTTCTATTTGCCTCGATCTCTTCACGTGAACCAGGAGGAAAGAAAGGAGCAGTCCTACAAGACTGGTAATAAATATCAATAATACTATGAGGATAATGCCTAATGTCGTTTGCAATTTGGACGGTGGAAGTCCTCGAAGGTTTCTTTCGTCTTGTGAGTCTGGTGAATTCTGTGGTGGTGTAAGCGACAAAGAGTCTGTGGCGCTTTGAATCCCTGCGTTACTCTTACTGCTGCTGCTGCTGCCAACATTCACGGATGATGATACCCTTTTTCCTCCATCGGAAGACGAGGAGAAGGCAGGACCCATCGCTTCATCTTGATTTGCCTCGTGTTCTGTGAAAGGAAAGAAAAATGGGAGATGAACACCCGATCAAATGGTATTTATGTCCTACTTTTTTGTAATTTAGAGAGGTAACCCTTTCACTCCTTTATCCTTCTCGTGTAAGCTGCTACGTATAACCCTTCTCAAGGCTTTAAAAAGATTCCTCCTTGTTTCCCAAAACTTACAGACACCCAGACAGACACGCAGGAGTTTCGATAGTTTATTTCTTCTCGATAGAAGTCGAGAATGTGAACGGAGAATACTAAAACGGAAGGTTACATAAGGTTAAATGCTTTCCCTGCGTGTTACGAAAATTATTCCTTTTTGAGGAGAGAGCAAGACTTAAGTAGGAGAGTAGGAAAGTAAAGTGTGTGTGTAGTAGGAGAGACCGGAGAGATTCAGTCTAAAATAAAATCATGTGGACGTAATGGACGGAGAATAAGTCCCTGAGCGATTTCTAATTTCCTATCTTGTTATTCTCATCACTAAACAAAACACGCAATAAAAGTTTTACCTGAGGAAGCAACAACTTAACATCGCCGTTTACCTTCCCATCATTTCTAGTGGGGTTCTTTGTGTGTAAACTCTGTAAAAGGGAACTAGTTCATCGTACACAATGAAGCCAGGCCCTGTGGAATGGCTAGCATCCCACTACCCGAATTATGCTTTTACTCGTACACACAAAAGAAGTAGGAACAAACTTTCTCTTGGTGCCATGCCTTAAGTCCTCAGGGATTTCTTAGTTAATTAGGCCGGAAAAATTAACAGAGGGTTGAACATGAGTCTGATGAGTACCAACACAGCCCCACTTACAACTTTCAGCATCAACCTTCACTACCACTTCAGTCCAAGTCCATTCGGCCTTCATTTCAGAGAGCTTTTCTCTATTTCACTGCAGCCAACACAGACTCGCCTTCTTTTAAAAGGCAGTGTTGTTGGGAGCAGCAATCAGTGCAGAAAAATTCTGACAGAATAAATAGCTTCGGGGGTTTTTTAAGACAAGACATGTATAGCTGGTATGCAACTTTGGTAAAAATCCAGTGTAAAGTATGAACTTCATACCATTTTCTTTCAATACGCCTTTATAAAGCAAGTCAAAATTCTAGATATATTTACTGGGGCTACTCCGGCTCGATTCAAAACATAGGGTATGAAAATGCATTGAGGAAATGCAGTGGTAGTTCAGTGGTTTAAAGAGTTTAATAAGGGAATGATCCAAAATGTATATTATAGAGAATTACTTTTCGTACTTGAAGTGTTAATTGATCTGTCTTAATTAGTAGTATTAACATTCTTTACAAAAAAACAGAAAGGCAAAGGAGTAAGACTAAAATATTCAGATGATCTGTGGCGATCCGTTCTCATGAAATGACACAATACTATGAGAGGTACATTAAGTATTCATTTAATGAACCGAACCATGAGTAAAGACACATCCGGAATTGCTTAAGCGTGTAGTGCAGTAAGTGCAGTGAGAGAACTCGAGAGTCCTAAATTGTAGTTCAATAGGCGAGTTCTATTGTACACTAAAATGTCTAGTAGATTCGTTCAAGAAACTTTCACCCAGATGAATGCAAGTGTCTTGAGTAAAACTGCTACGAGGCAAAATGATAGGCAATGGTAATGGTGTGTGCGAAGAGAATTGCTACAAGAATTATATATCTCACTATCATTGGAGTATTTATTTAAGCAAAATGAATCTTCATGTCATTTCATGCTTTTGTAAAATTAATTAACCCCATGGGAGTGGAAGAGAGATGAAAATAATAAATTCGCTGTTTTGCATTAGTTATAATGAAGCGGGGGCATAATTCTGCCAGCCTACGAGAACTTGGTATTCTCTGATTCCTTCGTGTGATGAAAATTGTAGGAACAAAATGAATTTAATTGATTTATGAATAGTTTACACCGAGTAATCTGGGCTTGTATGAGATTAGTAATTTAACTAGTAGCGTAGGCGTTTATGATTGCGAATCTTGTTTTCATTCTCATTGTGATTTCACCACTTCAATCCCAAGTTTTGTTAATTATGTCTTTCCTGGGAAATTTCTTACTTCAATTATTCCTTCGTATTACCATTAAGACAGTGGGAAAAGAAATAATGTAGCGAAACTGAAATTAAAAGCTTCCGTAGTTCCGTGTACTTTCTTTACTTTCTATACGACTAAAACCAAACTAGTTCCATTCATCTTAAAATCCGAAATAGTGCAACTAGAATAGGTTAGAACTAACTATATACGATAAATGGCCCTTGAGTTTGGAAGAGAAAGCACGCTAACCTCGTAATAAAATAGCGTTTTGAGATGCATGAATTATTTGTGGGGAGTCCATTTAACTCCAATGCGATGCAATTGGATGCATCACGAGCTGTTTCAAAGTTTCATTTGTTTTTCTTGACAAGTAACAACTAATGCCATGCCCTTTAGCCACTTTAGCGTGCTTAATCATATTGACCTGCTTTTCCTATAGATGGGAGAGTTAAGCTTATGATTGAAATTGTTTGTAATTCTAGTTACTACGTGTGGTAAACAAAATCAAAGATTGATTTGATGTTGCTCATTTCTTCTCACAATAAATTCGTTTTTTGCAATAACACATAGATTTGGAGCTTGCAACTGTCACTGACAATTATATCGTCTACGATGACTTTGTAAAAAACAACAACTATTTCATCTCCAGCCGGAGTCGGAGGTATTATAATATCGAACTATTTAATAACACCATTTCCAAGAAATCTAATAATACGCGTGAAAGTAAGGAGAGATAGATATTTCATTATAAGAAACCGAAACCATCATGATACGTAGAATCCATTACAGCAATGAAAGTGATATAAGAAATCCAATCATCTTGTTAAGCACAGAATAAAGATTGAGCTTTTATCTGCCAGAAGATTACACATGACGATAAGACTGATTAAACTTTTCCTTCACTCAAGATATATCCAGGTCTATTTAGTTTCGTGGTACATTTAATTCTACTGGCTTCTCGCAGTTCTCACTCTTAATTTTTTCCCCTTTCAAATCTCTTTATAAGTCTCTTTTATGTATTCATTGTGAGGTCATGACAGTCAATAAGAAATCCACAAAGACACTCACCCACGTGAAACCAAATGAAAGAGAAAGCTACTAACTCAAGAGAACTTCGAAAACCTTTTGACTTAATATTGTGCGAAAATTCAGAAAGGCGACACCACGAATGAAAGAAATGATCGTTGAATGACTTACAACCTTTCACACACCTCCCAAACTCATTTGCTCTCCTTGTTAATCTCCATTTCAATCTCGAATTACTTTTTCCTTCAAGTTTGCTTATATTATTATCCCTCTGTGTGCTTTTGTACACCTGATCAGCTTCTACATTTCCTATTTTATTCGTGAAGAGGTGCTCCTATGGAGTCTCCAATGATGTGCTTTTCTGCGGTTCAGACAAACCTAATCTGAGCTCAGACAGGAAATCTTCTTTCGTTCGTTGCGTTGCTTACATAGCTTTCACCACGAAGAGAGATGAGAAAGCACAAAACCATCTTGTTCGTTGCTACTACTCCACTTCTCGTAGAGGGTTAATTAGGGCGTGTAAGACTCAATTCCCAATGGGAACTCGTTCTCAATTTTGAGATTGATTAACTTGAACATCCTAAGTGTTCTCCTCATCAAATTTCCCATACCTAGTTGTCTCCCTATTCAAAGGCTTTCTCTATTCGTTATCTGTAATGTGATATATCTCACATCTTTACATTTCTTGAAGCAAGAGGAATAAGCTATAGGAAAGAAATTTGGGCCGAACGGTAAGGTGAAAAACCTGATAAAGACTAAAAGAACTTATTGGGTTCAATCATTCAATGCAGCGTTGAATTCCACGTTCCAACAAACTATAATTTGTACTGAGAAAATCTGAGAGACCCTGCAACATTTGAAGTACAAATTACAGAACAAAGGAAATCATTTATGCAGTCTGAACAACAAGAAAAACATTTGGAGCGAATAAATGTCCTCCTTCCAGTTGAGAAATGCATTTTGCTTCCTCAGAAACTTTATTCATAAAACCTTATTGTGATTCGGGTTCTCAGGGAGAGAGAAAGAAAAAAGGGAAACAATCAAAAGTGCAAAGTTTTTTGTCAAAAAAGAACAAACCGATGGTCGATTGGAGACTCTAACTGACTTGCATTATTCTTTTTGTACCAGGGAAAGCCTGAAATGAACATTAGGACAGACCTTTGAGTGTATTGCAGTAGAAATAACTTATGACAGTCTTTTGAGTTTCTTCCCCATCAGAAACTTCCTACGCTCCTACCAAAGCAGCTCGTGTATAGCAAAGGCCAACCTTGTTTTTGCTACCCACGGACAAAGGCTTATGCAGCATACTAGTATAAAGTGAAAGGGACTGTGAAAGTGTGAAGTGTGTTGGAAAAGAGAGCAATGAAATCAATGTGTGTGTGTGTGTGTGTGTGTGTTGTTTGACTCACTTGAAATAATGTGGAATAGACATGGATGAAGCTGTTTCCCGTAGGAATTCTGAGCCCAACATGCAACTGTCCCGTAGTCGTCGATTGTCCTGATTGTGTACCAGAGAACAGCTCCGTGATGAATGTTATCGGGATTGTCCTGTGGGGGTTTCAATCTTCCATACGGACTCTCAATCTCTTCAGCCCGTCCTTGTCTCCCATCAGGGGAGCCAAGCTGTTGATACGAATTTACCTTATCGCTGTATTTTAATTGGAAATTCTTCTTCCCACTCCCGTCTCCTCTTCCTGGAACCAACGACGGTTGTCTCATTTTGTTCGATTCTTCTCTCTCAATCCCCGACTTGTTAAATGATTTCGGCAGAGACATTTGCCTTACTGTTCCATTTACACTTGGGATAAAGCCTTCGTCTCGCAGATCTTTATCCAACGGAGAAAGTGGGACATTCCCACTTCCTCCTGAGCCTTCGTCGAAACCAAAAACTAAAGAGTCGTAGTCCAATTTCGTTAAAGGGAACATGTAGTCTTCCCCCAATTCAGCGAGGTCTTCACCATCAGCAAGATTCTGTTGGTAAACTCTATTGTACAAGGAAGCGTTTAAGATGGGGATTATCTCGTGCGATCCATTTAATGTCCAGTGAAAGCGAAGATCTCCCGGCCATGCTAAAATGTTACACGATAAGTTGTGGGATTCTCCAACATCTAAAGGAATTTTGAAGGCTCCGGCGTTGTTACACTTGGGCCAAACTGAAATATACAAAAAGGAAAGGTAAAAGTTTAGAAATTAAAAGTTTCTCAACACATCGACGCTTTTAGTTATATAAAACTCACAATAAAATTAGATTCATTGTTAGTCAGAATGAGAGCAAATCAAACTATCTGATAACGAGATGATTTCATAACAAACCCTAATGAAATACGCCTCGTGAGTCGTGAACTTCCACGTTCCGTCGTTGTGCAACGAAGTCATCAACCTTAATTGGAATCTTATTTGCCAATCTCACATGAAACGCAACGAGTTCTTGACATTTGACATTTCACACAAACTATTTCCACATTGGCATTCATCATTTACAGATGAGTAGAACTCAAAGTGTTGCTGAGTTAGCTTCGGAATTAAATTTAAATGTGGAATTGTGCTTAGAAATCACTCCTACCTACCTGCCCACGACTTAGACGCTGTCTTTTGTTTAAAACAAGACATGCTTTGTCTTCCACTGATACTCAAGTAAAATGCCATATTGAACATTTTTTTATTGTTTTGTCTACATTTCTGAGATAGACGAACTAATATTAATGATTTTGCAGAAATTATCGAAAACAGAGTTTGCATCTGCTCTATTAAAAATTACAAGATACCCAAAAGAATCCAACCTCGGCACAATTTCATTTCCAATATAATACTTTCCTTCAAATATTTACTGCCAATATTTTCTATCTATCTAAATTCGTGAAATCAAAACTGGTGGAATCCTAAATCCTTTCTCCAAAATTAAACTTATGATCAGCGTCAAATAATTGGAGTAATAATCTGCAGAACAGCCATAACGTCACGAATTAATCGTAGGGGATTAAAACCAGATACGAATCATCATTGTGAGAAATGATTTCTTCGTAACAGGAGTCGGGAGGGAGAGTGTAGAGTGTAGGCCAAGAAATTCTCAAAACCCAATGATGTAGCAAACTGGAAGTCTTATAGAAAAAGGGACAATAGGGTTCTGATTCTCGAAAAGATGATGACATTGCTGGGTTGTGTGAGTTTAATGGGTGGAAAAGTGATATATATCAGAAAAACCATAATTTATGGGCGTTAACGAGACCAGAGACAGTTGAGCATTAATGACACGTCATAAAAACCTCATCCTTTCTTTTCTCGAGGAAAGTTATACGAGGGCCTTTCACTACCTTCGCCTTCGAGTCTCCAGACTGACAACAACCTCGTTATTTACGAGAACTACGGGTGACGGTGAAAGTGTCCCAGCCTATTACCACTTCACATGCACAGGAAGTTTCAAGTCAGTTGCGTCGTGCAAGAAAAATATGTTTTGTGCATACAAATCTACTTCTCCCCGATTTTCCTTGTTAAGGAACTGTCACTTACTTACTGTCCTTTCCTTTGATTGCTTATTTGCCTTCCTAGTACCACACTCCACGTCTATTTCTGTCTTATCGTCCTTCACATTTATCGAAGCTCCGCGTTTTCCTACACCTACACAGGATTGCGTAATGAGCTATTTCGTAACTTCATATTTAAGTGGTCTAGTTGTTTTCGCCTACAGCAAGTATTATTCCTTGTGAGACTTAGCAGCGTGGGAGAGACTCAATTATAATTATAAGTACCTATTACAAATGCTACCTATTTTACTTCGTAATTTTCATGTCTGGAAAGCCGACCATCGGGCTTCAATTTAATTTCAGGCTCATGTTGTAATAATTATTGCCTCAGAGCTTATCCGCAATTAATTACACGTACAATAACCGAGATATTTAAAATTAATAACGAAATATCAGTAATTTGATCGCTAGACCTGAGAGGTACTTGCTACTCAATGTCTAGTGATTGGAGATTTAACGATTGAAGACATGACTCCACGTAAGGATAAAACTTCCTCGTAAAAAAGTGAAAACTCAAGATTCCTAGATTCCTCTTAATTTTTACACAGCAGCAATTTCCGTTGAAATCAAGTGTAACTTTAAATAACTCAACAAATCGGAAGCCCAACTGCTGCCACAGTCAACGGTTGCACACCAAGAGAATTTTAATTATACAAACAACGAAATCCACACGGGTTCGAATTCTGTATAGCACTCCGAATAACTGTAGGAAATCGAGACGACGGAGGGTTGAACAAGAATCCTCCCACTTCTTGTCAAAATATTTAGAAGAGTGTAAAAGAAAAAGAATATATTATTAGGATAACGATGCCACATATCGAATTGCACTTTTCCATTTGCCTTTCGCTCGCAATGAATGTCAAGGGAAATATTCATCCCTAATGGAATGAAATGCAATAAGTGTCCGAGTCAATAATGGAAGGAAAGCTTTCAACCATTTCGTGTCATCTGGTTCTATTGCTCTTGCTCCTGCTGGCTGGTATACAATAATATAATATGTGTGTGTGTGTCGTGTACGATTGAGTGGGTGTGTGCGTGAGCCCTTGTATATAATGTGTAAGCATATATGTACATTATTAGAAGGCCAAGAACGCTGCTGCGTGTTTTACAACCATGCAAAGCAAAGCTCTGCATGATGTGTGTGAATAAAGCGCTTTCTTGTTTAAGTTTTCCGTAATAATGACTTTGATACATGTACCATGTGTACCGAATATATTAGGCAGCAAGAAATTCCACGACGGGAACAACGAAGAACGAACAAGCCAGAGAGTCAAAAACTAACATTTCCGACATGCTACCCATTATTTCTGTCTCTCACTCGAAATTGAAACAAAAGTCAAGATTATTGAACGTTCCAGCGAAGAGGGTTGGAAACTTGCATTTGTTGAAAAGTCACACCGAGACTGTTACTGATCCGTATTATTGAAAACACACAAAAAGGCTGATACTCAAGAGAAGGTTTTTTCCAGCTTTCCTGACATTTCTACCATTCGTGCGGTTTAAAAGTCACTTTGTGTGGGTTTTAACAAGCATAACCACAAGTAGGTTCATATGAGTGTAGTTGTGGTTTTTGTGGTGTGACTTTGACTGAGTGAAAGGAATGTCCTATGACGTTGTTTCAGAGTGACATTAGAAGGAGAGTGTAGAACAACCAACAATTTTTCACGTACCAAACACTTTGAAAAATTCATGTACAACGGTACAGTCGGCATAAATGCACTTTGATGGGTTGGGAGAAAGCCCAGTTTTTTTTCCTCACGTCAACTGTCAGACTGGCGTCATTTTTTTCAGTTTTTTCTGCCATTTCCACTAATTTTTATGGTGAAAGTTGATTTGCACAGGCCTTGCGTTTACATGTGCAGGCACACTACTTCTTTCTCTTTCTGCTGTATGCAGCCTTTACCGACTGCATGTGAAATGTGAATGGAAAATATGAAAGGGATGATTAGTAATTCACTCGCACTGCTTCCGTCCTTGGACTCCTGTCAACCGCTTTATACTTCGTGTTGGTTAATCATTCAAACAACGAAGCGTGAGATTGCATTTTTGGGCTTTATTAGCCAATCATTACTCTTACTTACGTGTTCATTAATTGAAATAACATGCAAATAACAAAAGGTTTGAAAAAGATTGATTATTCGGTGGAAATGATGAATCATTCAGGGCTACACGTACAACATAGCTTGATCCCTGTGCTACATGGTTCCCATTATTGTTGTAGAATTGGGCTAAAAGCAAGTGCAAAGTTTAATCCGGTCTGAATACTATTCTACGTTAATTAGTAAGGAACGAACAACATTAGTTTCATCATATCGACCTGGCAAGATACAACTAGCTAGACACAAAATTAATACTATAAATATCAACATTAATTTATGCACATTGCTATCTTCACCCGCAGCCGTAAGTTTCACAAGATTGATAAATGACGAGCTACATAATCCTGACGTAATTTTAGCAATTATTAAACTATACTACGTTCTAACTATCAAGGTTGAATTTAATTAAGTATACCTCAACCTCACAACAACAAAGGCGATTGCTTATTTTCTTCCTTGCGTGGGTGTAAATCCTATTAAACTTTCTTCGTATCGTATTCAAAGTATCAAAGTGTATGCAAAGAAACGTCAAAACTTCCTCCGAGTTTCTGAAAGTGTGTCGCTGTTTTGAAAAAATTCTCTCCGTTGGAAAAACATTCCTTAAGCTCTTTCTGCTTCGAAAGCAATAATAATAAGATGAGTCCCATATTATCATTGGCGAGAAGAAAATATGAACTCAATTATACTCCATTTCTCTCGCAAAGAGTAAATAAGATTATTCCAGAATGTACGACGGAGTAGGGGACTTAATCCTACTTTATCGCCCACCATTGAAATGGAGGAATGTTGAATGTTGAATCGTTGAATGCATTAAGCTTTTTAAGCTTTTACCGAAACCCATTTTCATAAAGATAATCATGATGGCAGATTCATTGAACGCACAATATTATTATAAAGAGAAAAGATCACCAGAAGAAAAACCCCTAACGCCCGATAAAACTACACGCACAAGACGATAACGAAGTCTCTGTAGTCTCTCTGTACTTGTTTTGTGTTTCTTCACACACACGCAGTTCATTTCTGCAATTCCAGTTAATCTCTCTGGACATAAATACGTTCCCAGAAGTAAATGAAGTTTCTCGGAGGATTAGAAACGCCCATAATGAAAGCAAACACCATAAGGATGAATGGGCAACAGAAGAAACGGCTAAGCCAAGGGAAGCAACCACTCAAGGAAAAGTTGTTCATCGCAAGAGAAGACTTACTTTGCAGTGGAATAACGAGTGGGTTGCTTTTCCCTTTCCCAACTTCATTCACAGCTTGACAGAAATATTTTCCGCCATAATTGGACTTCAAATTTGTCAAGAGCAATGTCATCCCGGTGATTCTGATTCCAGCTGATTCGTTACTGTACAATTGATCGTTCTGGAAATGAAA
Source organism: Isotomurus palustris (assembly GCA_034696625.1). NCBI lineage: Eukaryota > Metazoa > Arthropoda > Collembola > Entomobryomorpha > Isotomidae > Isotomurus > Isotomurus palustris. The sequence continues at coordinate 26,416 of JAQGAD010000461.1, read as the reverse complement.
AACATACAATTATAGACGAGCATCCAGTTCTCTTCCATCCTCCCTTTTACTCCTGCTTTCTCCTGCTGAGAGTTACGGTACCTAATAAAAAATAACCACCTTTCCATTCCATAAATATAAACCATTTCCAATAAGACGACATTATAAAAACACCATAACATCGGATTTCATAGTTTAGGACGGCCATAAGCTCAGACAGCAAAATTGTGTGTCATGTGTGTTGGCAAAAAATCAATTTTTAAGAATTGAAATTGGCAAAGAGAGGAGGTTTTCGGTTTTTCGGGTAAAGTGAATTTCCTTCCTTTGAGATAATTCCACTGGTGGATTTACTTGAAAGGGAAATTCTCGGAAATTCTCTACACAAAGTTACAGGGGCTATTTTAGGTACAAAGTGAAGCATAAATGGCAGATTGTGTTTACTACCAACAACGACACAAAGCCAAGTGGCAACGGCAACATCACCGACGAAGAATCTATTTGGGTTCCTCGTATCCACACTGTATACTCTATCCTATAAGAATGAATGAAGGTGGATAGATTGAGAAGCAGGTAGGCAGTGAAATGATATAAAGCGACTGGTAAAAGTCAAATGTAAGTAAGGATGATGTGGATTTACGATGAATTGGTGAACGAAGGAACCTCAAAGCACAAAGGCTACGTAGGCTCTCTAAACTCGTTGTTGTGTTGAGGGAAAGTGAGGGAACAATGAAAGACCGTTCGTACGTCCTGACCCTTTTCCTTTGTGCTCAGACTTACTATTGTAGTATTGTGTACTCCTTAATGGTCTATCGCAGGCCCAACAGCACGTCACCTGTGCTGCTGTGCTGTGTATCTGTCTATCTACTTTCTCTCTCTCTCTCTCTCCTAACAGTCCAATCCCCAGCCTTCTATGCAAATCCTGTGAAATACTTGTTATGATGCTAAGCAATATCCTGTCTGCAATAGAATCCCCACTCCTGCTTTGTCAGCTTAATACTGGATGGATTTAAGGATAAAGTATTGTGCGAATGTAATACTCAATTGTTAACAGTCCATGTTAATCTACTATATTGACTGTTGACAGAGGTGCTGCTGGTTTCGATTCGTATGCATACGGATGAGGAAAACCACTCTGTGCTCTATTTATTTCTACAGCAGCACACGGAATAAGAAGCCTGTCTAAACCAAAGTAAACCAGAGTTGTATAAAGATTGGACTCACTCAAAGAAACACAAAGAAGATAGGCTTGATTTGAGTCTCGAGTCTGCACAAATACCCAAATACATTGACATGTGGTGCGGTTTTGACTTTGACCAAATCCGAAGAAACTGATGTCCTCAATAAAACACATTCAAAGTTATAGGCACCTTTGTCGTTTGTCATGAATGAGGTTCTCATCACATTGGAGAGAGAAAGTAGAAAGTGCGACGGAGAACTACTCGGACGGATAGTCTTCTTGTGTTTCTTGTTGCTCTCAATATTTGCCTTTTCACTAAGCCTCTCGTAGACTCTCAGGAGAAAGTCTACAATACTACAATCGTCCTTGTTCCTACTTTGTACCTCACTCGCCTTGTGTTCATCCCTTTCACTCACGTCCAGCATGCCAAATAGACTTTCTCCATGTGAGAATTTGCGAGTGAACGAGAGGTCTGCGATGCGGATGGCCCATTGTTCGCAGAATGAGAGGTCATGGATGGTTCCCTAGTATTAATACATTACTACAGCTATTCTGCCTATTGTTGACCCTCTTGTGGCTCGTGGCTCGGCTTTTCCATTTGGACTCAATATTTCACTTTTAATCAACTGACAGGATGATCAATTCTTCAGGAGGAGAACCACCCAAAGAACTACGGTTTCCCAGCTTTATTTATATTATTGAGGTGCAGTGGTGGGTGGCAGAGGAGAAGCCTCCTATTTTACACGCAGAGATGCTTTCACCTCTCTTCCCGTGACTTATTGATTCCCTCAACAATACTCCCTTCACTCTCTCTCTCTCTCTCGAGCATTTCAATTCAACGGCAAGCAAGTCTTCTTTGTTGGTCTGTCTACCTTGTGTGTGTATGTTTGTGTGTGCATTCCACTACTCTCCTTATATATGCTTGTATACTTACCCCATGGAACCACATGATCGAGTAAATTGGAGGATTTGCCTTCACATGGCATTCCATCAGCACCGAATCTCCTTCAGTAAAGTTGGTTGTTTTATTTTGCCCGAATCTCAATATAGCAATGGGAGTGTCTGAAACAGAACGCAAATAGACATGAAATGAGTTTCCTCTCTGTTTAAGCTTCAATAATCAAAATCCACAGAATAAAATATGTTACAGCCTCCTTGTCGTCATGAGTTGAAATATCCGTGCATATTTTTTTACTTCTCACACTGACACTCTCCTTACATTTCTCCATCCAATTAAAGCCGTGTGTATACATGTCACCACATTAGTTTTAAGAACCCACTTAGTTCTCATGAAGTTTATGGCTTTGCTTGCTTAACACACACGTGCATTCAATAACTACGCGTTTTTTATTATCCGTAGGGTGGGACCTTCTCAAGAGATGTGGAAGCGTGTGAGCTGTCTGTGCGTTAAAAATGTAATAATATGGAATAACACATAACATACGGATGGTTGTGGGACAGAATAGTTTCTTTCCTCCGATTTCATCCACTCAAAACTCACACCCTCTCATCTCCCTCAGCCTGTCATAAACTGTTACGCAGACTAACAACTTACATCCCTTCGTAGAGTAGGACCCCGTCCTGCTAATAGAATACTTTTCGATGTTACCCTCCTTTGTCCTACGGGAAGAAGGAGAGAAACTAAGCGAAAGTTTCTTTTGTACAAAGTCTACTGCCACGCTTCTTGGTACGTACAAAAAGGATGTTTCCATCTCCATTACAGAATCCCTCTCAGGTTCATTCTAATTAAATCTGAGAGGGCCATGAGTACCTTGAAGCGGAGTCGTTAAAGCAATTTCCTCCACTTCTCATAATCTATTAGAGCGGTAGGAGAAGAACGCCAGGTAGGCCTTTTTAGATTAACTAGATTGGCTGTGATGGGACAGACACGTTAACTAATAACTACTATTCTTAACTTCCCTATTCGTATGCACCCAGAACACATTAATGTGGCCTCCAATTCCCAGACAACTTTATCTCCCAATCTTAGCTATTCTGGTGTGTACACGAGTAGCGTAGTTTTTCATGGCAGTCTGGTGCTAACAAATAAGTTAGGAATGCATTTCCTGTCTTACCATCTCCAAGTCCAATACGAGCTCAGTTAAAAGTAAGAAGTAGAGTGGAGGAACAAAAGATATCAGGGCAAAGAGCAGACAACCATTATAATCAAGATGAGATAACACACACGGTTAATTTAAAAGACTTGAGTGAAACTCATTTTTCTAGACAAACACAGTGTCCCTTGATTACGCAGAGAGTAGAGAACCCTAGAAGACTAGAAGAACCCTAGGGGGTGGTCTACTTGGTTGAGTGAAGGTCCTGATGGTTAGTGAAAGCACTACACACTACACACACACACACATAAGTAAGCGGAGTCAGGCCGAGTGATATTGCTTCATTTTCTATTCCACGATTCCAGTTGAATAAGAAACACAGAGCAATAAGAGTGAGAGTACTTTATTCTTCCCGAGGAACAACAGTAGGAGGTTTCACCATCACTTTATTCTGTGTTTTTGCAAGAGAAATTATTTCCTATGAGATTGTTATTACTACGAGGCTGTTATGTACTCCTGGTTATTAAATCTGGTCGTTGGTGTACACAGATTCAATTAAGGGAGCGTCTCTTTATCTTCTCGAGACTCGAGAGTTAAGATTAGAGGTGAAATGTGAAGGCCAAACCGTGGAGTGTGTTGTGGAGAAATCCCAGATGAGAACTACGCCTTTGTTCACCACCTGGGTGGAATGAATTAGTAATATTACTTTGGTCATGTAACTTGTAACTACGTGCAATATTCACGTGGCAAGATGCATCCCCACTTTCCCAAAATACACAAGACTCTCTCAACTACAAAGTACCAGTCGAAAGAGAATTCTGCTTGCAGGAAAATGGAAAATGCAGCCTGGGCTTTCATAAAAATGGATTTTTAACAGGAGAAAGTTGCATTCATCTCCACTACGTCCACTTGTGGGCATCAAAGGTGATTTATAAAATTAAATAAATTGTCAGCCTGGTGACACTTATAAAGATACAGTTTTCAGCACGAACGTATTTCATCCCTGTTGCGAAATCCATGGGATCAAGGCACGTGTGTGCTGGTAGAGAGATAGTGTGTCCTTCTCTGTGTGTGAGAAGATAAATACACCCAGGGATTTTTCACACACACGCAGCAGTAGTGGTGGAATAAAGAAGGATGACATGACCTAAATGTCACTTTACTCATTAATGTCCCTTAGTGAGGAGATGGAAAAGGAGAAGAAGAAGGCTCAAGTTTCTCAGTTATTTTTTTCTTACACATCTAAATCATCTTGAACTCGTTGCGTAACTCATTAGGATACCCGCAGAAAGTTTCATGTTCAAGTTTAGAGGAACTCACGAACTGAATTAAAACTTTCACTTTGGTACGGTTGATAGTGAACCAGTCAGGTGAGGAAAGTACTAAGGTGAACTTGCACAAGCAGAAGGATTAACTACGGTTACGGAAGTCGTTGAAAGATTCTGGAGTGTCGTACACTCTTACGCATCAGTCTACTTTCTCGGGGATGAGGGTCATCAAAATAACTTTCACTTTCTCCGGACTTTCTCCATTCTTTGACCTTGTGAAAGTTTCCACCTACACTCAACAATCTTTAATGAGAAAATCTTATTTGCCAAGTATTTATATACATTGTGTAGGTAGATCAATATTTATCATTGACAAACTAATCCGTAGAATGAAGCAGTATGAGAAGGCGTAAGGCACCCATTTTTAAGAAAGTCCCAACAATAAACTTTCACTTGAGAATTGGCGATTAACTTTTGACATTTCAACCTTTTTGAGTGGGAATTTAATCTCCGAGTAGTTGAATACTGCGAACTACGACTTAAGCTTTTCTTTATCTTTTTGACACAAACAAAACAGTCTGGAGAGAAAGTTAAAAGTGAAATAAAACTTGAGATGGAATAGACACACTTCTCCGTGTAGTCATTAATTACTTGAACACAACATTTATTTTCATTTTGTATGAAGCTTACTTGGATTCTCCGTACATTGTGTCAAGTTTAATTTAAATGATTTCAAAAAGAAGAAACATTTCCTCGTATTACTTTGTTTTACTTTGAAACAGATGTCAAGTAAGGAGTATACTGGATAAAGGTTGTTATAAGAAATACCACGGACAAAGCAAGGAGCCGGAGTAAGATGATAGAAAGACGACTTTCACTTGACACCGTAGAGAAAAGAGCTTTAGAATAAAAGACCTGAGAGAAAGAGGCATTAGTCCACGTCTTAATTTTTGCTCGGGAGAAAGTCACATCCATTGTGAGACAAGTCTTTGTCTAATCCTTGTGGTTGTTTGTGATCTCTTCGAAGGAAGGAAGGAGGCAATGCTTTACACTGCATAATTCATTGGAACTATATATACGCAGTCCCGTACTTAATATAGATGGACACATACTCTTTTCCTCTGAGTCTTTGTACACAGCAAACAGTAGCAGAGACACGGAGATCCCTGTCGTTGTTCTAAACTTTCCCATGCGTGATTCTTTCAAATTCTAACGAGTTCAACGGCTGCTTCCTCTCTCCCCTCCGTATGAATGAATACATTTATCTTGCACAGAGAGATTGTGTGCATAATCCTTTATGTATAAAATTCTCCAAGCATAAGGAATGATTTGATTAGTGAGAGAAATTTGTTACTTTGACGGCACTACTTAGAACAAAATCCCTCTCTGATGTAAGACATACGCGTTAATCAGTAAAAATAGGCTAGACTGCTTCAGCATCTTACCAAGACTCCAGTCCAGACTATATATACTTTACCCGAAGATATCTAGAATCTACAAATCCTTGCAAAAGCTTTTGCAAATCTAATAATCTAATCTACCGTTCACCTATATCCGAAAGGAGATAACCGATTTCTTACGGGCGTGTTAGAAGGTTAGAACTAATTCAAAATAAAAATTAGATTTCTGATTGTCTCAATAACTCATTCCTCTCGCAAATATTTATTTTGCCCTAAAATCTTCTTCTGTTATTTGTAAAGAAAGCGTTGAGCGTGCCTGACGGGAAGTTAAGATCCTTTTGTTTCGGTTGTGACAGACGAAGAAGACTTAACTCCGTAGATGATGATGATATCTCGGCCTACTTCTGTCACTCTCCATTTCCTTCGAAGAAGACTTTCGATTCCCTTGCAGGATCCACTTGTCTACTATACATATACTCTCTCCTTACAACACTGTTATGCGATATAGATGTGTAATGCATCTGAGACTTCTGACTTACTCGCGCGAGATGGAACGAACAAGATTAAACGAATGGGAATGGGAGAAATAGCTTTACTATTGATTTTAACGAGATATTTAGGGAGAAAGTGGTGCAAATGAAGCCTCGCTCGTGAGTTTACGACCGTTGTATTGGATTGTTGTTGGAGTGAGGAGATGCAATTCGACATCATTAGACACTTGTTATGAGGAAAACGTCTATCCACAATAGAAAATATAGAAGTTAGAGAAACTGAGAGTCTGTGTGTGTGAGTGTGTTTGCGGAGGTTCTCTGACATTTCTGATCCATTACTCTAATTTGACACGGGTCTCTTGGAGACTCACAGGTGACTTACATTTAATCTTGAGGCTTTTTCGGGCCACCACTGGGGCTGCATTGCTAAGCCAAGGATTTTCTGCCTTGCAGGATATCGTCATCTCGTCATCGTTCGTTTCCGGTGTGTACCCAGTTCTGTACACCGTCACATTGTCAACATCTGATCTCTAAGAAAACAGTTAGTTATGACAGGTTAATTCATCTCACATCTTTCCACACACTAAATCTCACAGACAGAAGTGTCCCTAGTGTGCAAAAGAAAGAAAATGTGTTTGTTCCTCAGTTCCACGTAAATGACTTCCCTCCGAGAATCTTCTCCGTGAAGATTTGACTCCAAAAGTAATGTGAGTTACGAAAGAAAAGAGGGATTCTACGGTAATTTAATTTCTCGGCTTTCACTTCGTAATGATGATCATCGTCACAAGTCATTTTAATAATTAACTCGTCTTACGGAAGGCTTAGTGTGTCACGGGACACACATTTGTTTTTATTAGACATGGCGATTCCATTCGAGACAAACTAAAGGCCACCACCCAACACGCTCTACCTTTTTTCCGTCTTTCCGATTCCTTCAAACAGTTCAAACTCTACAGGACTACAATTGCAAAGCATTTCCAAAACTTGTCTTGAATTTCTTCATGCATGAGACGCCTCTAAAGTCCTCAAATATAAATCAACTCCACAGTTCAAAGTTCAAATCCATCTGAACTCTGAACTAACTACAATTAAGAGGAATTCAATGAAATGTCAAGACAAGCTTTAGACTTCCTGGATAGGAAAAAGACTCTCGCTCTCCATGAATAGATAATGAATTAACGCTTTAGTGCACTTGAAAGTTTTCGTATTCAAATTCTAGACTTAATTTCAATGCTTCCCAATTAAACTTAAAGGTGAAAAACTGCACTAAACTGCACAATGCAATCGCAAAAGTGGTACAGGAGCCTAAAAACTGAAAACCACGTCTTTATATCCTTTGAATACAAAAGGTTCCCATAATTGTTTATTAAATCATAACTCTGTGATTAATCTATCCGGCTATAATATTCAAGGAAAGGGACGGAAACCCTTGTGAGCTGAAGTATAAGCCTTGCAACCGTTGTCCCACAGTGTTGTAGAAGTAATATAAAAGATTTTCACTTCACAAAGACGAAGTTTAAGCTTCCGTTACACTTAACTCTGTGGGATGTGTTGGATAAATGGAGCTCCGCCACTAGAGGCTAGCCTTATTAAAATAAGAAGCGAAGATGACACAAGTGTCACAACTCATGAGGACACCCCCTACACATATGCAATTTTAATAATGTGTGAGGAATAAACGGATTGTCAAATAAATCCCATCCTCCGCAGCAAACTTTCTTTCCTAACGAACACAGTTTCCCCGGCGGAGCGTGTGGGTTGCATGCAAAACTTGGACTTTATTATGCCCATTATGTCCTTTCATACGTGAAAAATTAAATTCTGATAAACTCACACTCTGAAGCTGAGTGCCAATGCGCTTCTGCATCTTCCAGAACTCCATCTTCACGGAGGGATAGGCTCCTGTCGAACTGCAACTGATTGTGTAGTTGTTCCCTGCTGTCATCTCGTCTGGAACTTCCAGCTCCACTCCCTTCACACCAACTGCAAATTTAATATCGACAGCATCTTCAATAAATAACAAGGACAGTTTTTCTCTTCTTGCTCCAAATATTCAAAAATAACTTTAAAGGGCTTCTGGATTTTTGAACAAGTCGCTGGGCAAAAGTTTGTCCGTCGCAATGATATACTAGTTTACTAGAAACCAATTCTCATGGCAGATAACTACATACTTCATAAGCTAAATTGTACTACCAAACCTGGTATGGTATTATAGAAAACCTAGCATTACTCTTCACCATATGCCTTTTACGATTGAGTAGTATGAACTACTTTAAGGCATTTTTATCTATTAAACTTCAAATATATAATCTGGCATTTTTGTAGTTGTGGGCACTTTTTCCACACAACAAAAGTATTTTTGATAAAAGTGTGTGCGTGTGAGTTGAATCTGCGTGTTTCTAAATTCTAAATTTATCTCAGGATTATTTCACCTTGAAATGGAAACTTGAATGCATCCGAGCAAAAACATTCTATTACCTAATCTGTCTGATTGCATGTTGAAGGTGTACTTTATGAATCTACGGACACAAAACAGACACGACACACGTGCCTCTGGATTTTGAATATATTTATTGGAAATAGGGAGTTTGAGTTTCTGTGAGAGTGAAGTCCATCGACGCGTAAATAAACTGCCGGAAACATACTTAGAGAGTGAAAGGGTAGTTGAGAGAGCATTAAGCAGATTACAGGAGAGAAGACGGAGGATTTAGTACACAAAAATTGAACGAAATAGGAAAAGTTGGGTGCAAATGGCATATTTCATTTTTATCTTCCTCTGCTTCTTCATCATTCGATGTCAACCGTACTTCCGTTCTTTTCTGAATCAAACGCTTTGATTTCGAAAACGAAGTTTAGCTCTGTTCGCTAAAATACGGGTAAAAATAAAAACCTGCTTTCATTTCAAGCTGAGCAGATGCTTTTTGGATTTCTTAATGGAAATCCGATTCCAGGAAATACAAGTGCAGTCTAAAGTTCTCCATCATTTGATCCTTTCTTGTTTGTCAAGAGGTCTTTATTTGATGTGAATGTATTCTGCCTATTTCCGATTCCAGTTTCACATGAATTACCTGTCAGTTCAACTGTACTTTCCCCACAGCCACAGCATCCATCCTAGTCTACATCAAACCTACTCTCAACTCAATGCGACCTCCGTAATGATTCCTATGTCGTGAGTACAAGTACCAGGGCCTCCACTATTCCTATTTCAAAGATAAAAACTCTGCATAAATGATCCAAGGGAATGTAATTAGCTATATACATTTCTCATCAAAGGCTCGGATTCCAACATATTTGAAAGACCAAAGGAATTTTGATTGCTAGCGAGAATGCTACTAAACTAACTAAGAGTTGAGTTTGAAATTAAACGATGAATGTGTGAGGAGAGACGATGTGTACAAGTACAAAGCAAGGTGACACTTTACTCAAATTGACAAAGATAAGCCTCGAGTGTTCTTGTCAAAGTGAGAGTAAATGTAACAGACTGGTGAACGCACAATGATCTACCTAATCAGTTCCAACAGCCTACACACTTAAGTACACTCATTCGCATTTCTTGTGTGTGTGTGTGTGTGTGTCTGTATAATATGTGTGTCGTGTGTGTTTGTTAAAAGCAAATTACACGAATCAAGCAAAATTCTCTTTTCACTTGAGAGTCTCTCTCTCTCCATATGAATTCGTTCCGTCACTCGAGTTCCAACCTTCCAACCTTCCAACTTCCAATCTTCCGATGAGGAGGGAACACAAGTGTAAAATTTTAATTAGAAGAGAAAGGAGGAACCTAAAACTGTTGGGATTGATCTGCGATAACTTTAACAAACTTACGGTACACATCCAAATTGACGCTGTGAGAGATAGGCCTACTTTCGTTGTTGTTTGTGGCTTGACACGTATACAAATTGGTCGTGTGTTCTCCACCAAGTGAAAAAAGCCTCAGTTCGTTTATCGCCTTGGGTTTACTTCCATCTCGAACTATTTGGTAGGTCGTATCAATCACAACCCCGTTTTTAAGCCATTTCACTTCCGGCAGCGGTTTACCTGAAAAGAAGTATCAGTTTAATGATAAATCAATGACGAGCCTCTGCTCCTCGTCACACTGCATCATAAGCATAAAAGATTTCCCGTCAAAAAATGAGCACATTAGCCAGTCTCACACAAGACACACAGACAGTACACACACATAGTTAAAATCTGTCTCCCATCATTTCCCTTCACACACTATTATAACATTATATCCTGTGTAGACAGACCCTTCGCTTCTTCTGTGCATTTTTCACGAAAAAGTAAAAAGCTGCTGCTGCTGCTGCTACTCCTCATCTTTTTTACGAGAAAACTAGTCCAACAAGACAACCTTTGAAGACGTTAGTGGCGAAAGTAGTTACACATACTGATGTGAAGATGATTATCGATTGAGATGCTCATGATGTCATTTCGGAGAAGAGAATACCCTTGGCGATGATGGTGCACATGTATGAATTCTGGTCTCCACTTATGAGGGACTACGTCTAATTCCTCGTGGAAGGAGAAAAATGTGGGTGGATGAAGACAGATGAGGAGAGAAGAACCTTTTCCTCACTGCATTGCAGATTCCAAAGGGAAAGCTCCTTTCATACGTTACTACGTGTGCTGGGGCTTCTCTCTCCTTCCTTCTTGCTACAATGTAGTACCATGCAAGTTCCAAGAAGACTTCTAACCTCTTCTTCTTCTCCGGTACTTTCACCGCGTACAACGTATTGGAAAGTCATCTTTCGCTCTCTTCTGGGTGAGTTATTTTGCAAAGAAATGTATGTTCATTTATGGAACATTTATGAGCTCACCTTAACTTGTCCATGGGTAAGATTTAAAGTAGAGAGGGTCTCCTATTATGGAAATAGACTTTGCCAAAGTTGTCTTGAACTGAGTGGTTCTCCAAGTGGCCCTAAATCTCTGGGAGATTACTTTACGTGTAGAATTTTAGCAGAGGGAGAATGAAAGAGCACACATCCATACATACCTTATATATACTTTCAACTGTAAGACATTATAAGTGTGTGCGTAGTAAAAGGGAGAGAGTTGGAGAAAGCAGAGAAGCTGTAAGCGTATGAGTGCAATATAATAACTTATGTAGGTTGTGTGTTGCTTCTGCTTACCTCCAAACGCACTACATGCAATGGTTACATTTTGTCCTTCTGTGTAAGGCCCCATGTAGGTAATGTCGGAATGTGAGCCAGACGGACCAACGGCAGGAACCATTTGTTGGTCGGAAATGGGTCGTCTTGAAGGGGAAGTATCGCGGATTTCCAAGTGTGTCGGTGGCTCTTAAATTTTACAACGAGATTCACAGCAATCAGATGAATACGTAGATTGCAGGAGAGTCAAGTGTTCATAAATTAAACTACCTCACGTTGAGTCTCACAACTCAACCCGTTATGGTCTTATGGTCTCGTCTATTCTTTACTCCGCTATATATTACAGCGTGTAAAATACACCACCGAACTTGTAAATGGATCTGCCGTATATATGATTCTTAGGCTAAAGGCTTAAGTAGCCAAGTTTCTACAAATGCACAACTTCTAAAGTGACTTTCTAACCCTCGACAGTATTTCACTTTAACTGTAATTTATACAAAATTACGTGTCCAGTTACTGCGAAATGAAATAGCTTTCTACATGCAAAATTATCCGAATTTGCTCCGCTCCTTACGCAATTCATGTGCGAATTAAAGTGCAATTAAGCATCGAAATGTCATTAACTAAGAAAAGTAAGCAATCAAACGCAACCTAAAATACATAATTTAGATACAGGTGAACTACATTACCCCTCAACTTGAAGTGGAATTTAATTACACCTCTCTATGGAATTTATGAGTTGATGAATTGACAATGATAAAATTACTATAAGCGTGACCTGATCTACTAATACTGTTGTACTTTAAAGGACTGCCTTCTGGTAGGGAGTGTGTGCGTTTAATGGTTAACCTGTAAATAACACTAATGCTCTCATTTACAAGCTCTGTTACAGTAATTAATCGACATAACGTGGCGTACACAAGAGTAATTGCCAGTAAAATTGCGGAAAGTGCATTGATCGTGAGCCTACGTCTCACGCAAGTCTACGTGTTTGCCAACAGAGAAGTAAATTGAAATGGCATTTCATGGATTACATTATTACACAGAATAAATACAGACAACGTAATTAGAGATTGAGGAGAGAGAGAGAGAGTTGGGTCATACCGATGACTTTGAGCCGAATGACTGAATTGTTGGTTGGCGAAGTTCTATAGTCCACACGACACCGATAAACACCCGCATCTGAGGGCTGAACATCTCGAATGAATAATGCCGGTGATCTCCTTAAGTTAGGCCAAATTCGAAAATAAAGCCGGAGTCCCCACTCATTCTTCAGTGTCAAGTGACGGGGCTCTTCATCCTCGTTTCTTGCGTCGTAACTGATTCATAGTACCAAAGAGAACACAACACACACGTCATTTCTAATTAATCTCTTGAGGAAATCAGTACTCAAATCTAAATATCTATTAATCACCCAGAGGAGACTAGAGTGCCTAAAAATAAAATTAGCTGAATGCGTCCATGCACGTCCTAATAAGTGTGGCGAGTGAATAAGTATACACATAACTCTCCACATTTGACTTAATAAGATGCCGGAATAATGAGCTCCAATAAGTACAGGTGTAACTTTGATTTTATTTGCATTTGCAAACACAAGTTTGTTAAAGTTAAGGGTGACGGCGGACGGCGGACGGCGGCCACGAAGCAATTCGACAGTAATGAAATGGAATTACATGCACACTCGTGGAAATTAGCAGAGTAAAGTGAAAGAGTAATTTGACTGGAGTAGTTTGTTTCATGCAGGATTGAGAAAACGACAGGCGACGACCTTCTGGAGAAATCGCCTTAGTACGGAATTTACAAGCAAAAGAAAGTTTTTATTTGAGAAAGGCACAGTGGGAGTGGACGGAAAGTACCGGAGACGCCTGTGTATCACGCAATCCACATTTCCTGCCCACCTCAATCAACTTTTGGTTTGATACGTGAAAGTTCCTAATTAGGAATTAGGTGCAAATGTAAGGTAAACGGAAGGACAAATCTGACCCTGAGAAGTTTCTTTAGAAGGAAATTGAGGAAGTTCAGCCGGGGAGAAATGAAAAACCTTCTTAGCTGTACTTATTTTGTTACAGGGTGGTATTCTTGGGAAAATCTGGAATTCATTTATTACATTAATATACGAATGGGAATCGTGATGCCAAGTTTATATGTGTATAAATACATAATGTACATTAAAGGTTGAAGAACGGCTGAGTATGTATACGTTACACTTTTCTTTTCACAAACTTCTGTTGGCTCTGCAGCAGCGACATAAAAATATGGCAAACACGTGCTCAAGCGTCTTTCCCTTCCCGTAAGTATATATACTCAATCTCCGTGCGAATTCGTTACACAGTTACACTTACTACAACTTACTAGTCACAAACATCAGAGCAAACAAGTATTTGTATACAATCCTTAAGGTTTTTCGCTTCTCCTAGGCATCTACCTACGCTAACGGCTACACATTCAGCTGCAAAAGAATATTGAATCGCGTATATTTATACAAGGAAACTAATAAAATGAATGAAAACAAAGTACGGAAACAATTTGTTTGACTTTTCTATAGTAGAAAAGTTTTGGCAACGCTTAGAAAAGCTTCACTTTCTCATGAACTTGGTTGGCTTCTAGATTCTAGTGTGTTTATGAAATTAAGGAGTGTATCATCATCAACTTGTTCATCGTTGGAGCAACCATATTTTCTCCTTTCTAGATTCGATTTTCTTTGACTTTGTCTCTTTCTTGTTTGTTTTCCTACCCAAAAAGTGGAAGGACTGTGTGTGTATAAAAAGCTTATGTTTGGATTGAATATCACAAGAGAGTCAGCAATTTTATACAAAATTTATACTTTCTCTGTTTCTGGTTCGTCCTCATAAATAGGAACAAGTTAAAATGAGATTCAATTAGATACGCTCCCATTCATTGTGTCCAGGCAGCACTCTTTCAATTATTTGCGAAGTACATCTCTTTTTTCACGGTATAGTGTTTTTAGCAATGGGTGTAATAAAAAGAAAGCACACACAGAAAGAAATATAGGTACATATACACAACTACACAAGACTTGTTCAAAGTACAAAGGTTACTTCCTCTTTTACACGGGTATTCGTACTTCTTCTAAAGAAAACAACAAAAGTAGAAAGACAGAGAAAGCAATTGAGTGAGAACAGAATGATACGATCCCTTAGGATTTTACACGAGGCCAGAGATATGCGCCTCCAACATGGTTACATATATCTATATCTATAGCTTAGGACAGCTTCTAAGGTACTACACGGGATATGCAGTAGAGCTGCTTCTGTGCTATTTCATTCGTTATACTCGAGTACTCTAGAAAGAGAAAGTATATAGAAAACAAAGAAAATAATAAACGTCATAAACAAGAAGGATAGCTTTGGTATGAATGACAAGGTGAAATACAAAAGGTAAAGCGGGTGAAGAAAGTCTTGAGAAAGTTCTCTAACGAAAGCGACTAAATGGTTTTACCATTCGAAGAAGGTCTTTCTACTTTCTACTTTCTACTTTCTACATCTCAAATTTGTTTCCTAAGATTGAGAAAAGAATTTCCTCTCTTACAGATGCTTTGCTTTGTTCCAAAGCAAGAAATAGAAGGAATAACACAAAGGCTTCGTGTATTTATTACGTAGAAATATTTTCTTTCTCTGATCTAGAATCTTGAGAGTCTTCTAACGACGACTGGGAAAGGTGAGGCATTCGAGTGTTCAATGAATTTATATACAAGAAGAATACACAGTTTCATACATTTTTCTTCTCTCGTGCTTTTGTATAAAATGATAATTGAGTGAGCAAGCTACACACATTGACACACAAGCTAGCAACAAGGAAAGAAGAAGAATACAGTGAGATGGAGTACACAAACAGCAGCTTCGTATTATGTGCATCAGCAATTACGCTTCCTCGTGTGTTTCATCGTAAGTATAATGATCCTTCGAGTCATTCTTTGAAAGAAGAACGTGGAAACACGATGATTGAGATGTACAGTACTCAACTACTTGTGTCTTCTTCGAGTGAAGAGACAAGAAGCCAAAAAATGTTGTTCAAAGAGACTCTCTACACAAGATGAGAACTTAGGAAAATCTTTTTGCACGCTACAACTACAACAGATACAGACTCACACAGTCATCGTTCAGCTCGTCTTTTGTCACAGAACAATATCTTTCAACTTATTCTTCTCTATATATTCACCGTTGAACAATAAACCTTCCATGCACCATGTGTGCAGAACAAATGGGTGCTTTCAACCTTCCAATAAGCTTAGTATTCTATCAGAGAAAACGAGTTACATTCATAGCTTATGGTAATAATCTTCTTTACCTGTAGATTGGAGCCCCAGAAGACCCTTTAAACCAAAGAATCATCGCAACATCATCCAGTGATCCAATGGAGCATGGAAGCTGTCCAACATTCCCTGATACACTTGTCACTTCCCGAGCTGAGAGTTCAGTTCATAGAAGAAGCAAAAAGAAAACATTTACTTCCACGATTGATGCTTACGGAGACTTTTATGTGCTGCATGGTGTTAAGCATATGCACTTCGGTGCAATTCATGCATTTCTTAAGTGCAACCCAGTGCAATATTTACTACGAAACAGGGCACAAATCATTCCTGTATATTTTTCTACATGCAAGGAAAGTAAAGGTACAGACAGGAACGAGTCGTTTCACATGTAAAGCATCGACTATCGACTATCGAAGCATCTCCTCCGTGTCGAAATATCTCCCTAAGAAGAAGAAGGGGATAAAATTGAAGTAAAGCATTTTAGAAGGGAGGAGGAGAAAGAATTTCAAAGCCAGTCAAGTTTGATTTATACCTCCGAAAAGATTCTTATCGTGAACTTACTTTTACCGGAAAGTGAGAAATTATCACAATTTGCCATCCAAATTAGGTATAGGAATGTGAGACATCGTAGTGTAGACATTTCTTCACTCGAATTGTAGTATACTACCAGGAACGACGGAATTCTTAAAAGACTGTGTAGGAACAGGAGACGACTGTGTGTAGAAGTCTCAAGTACTTTTCTGGAGTATAACACGGAAGAAGGAAAGCTTAAAGTCGAAGGCCAAGTTCAGTTCGAATGGAGACGGAGATGATGACGAGCGTGATGATAATTGTACGTTGAGATGAATGGGACACACGGCGAAGGTTCCCAGTTCCCAGGCATAATATTAAGTACAACAAGGAGAGATTTCAAGTCCAACCGAAGTGTGAAGGAAACAGCCTGATGAGCCAAAAGATACAGAAAGAATTCTCTGGAGAGCCAACCCTCCTTGTTCACTTCCCATTAAAGACAGTTTTATGGGAATTGGGTTGGTTGTTTTACATAAATATAAATATTCCACTTTCTTCCAAGTTATTTTACAGTACGTTTACGGCCGGGAAACGGGCTGAGAAAAGGGAATTAGAGGAGAGCTTTGGTTAAAAACAACTTGTGAAATTCAATTGCTTCTTCCTCCGCGTCCTTCGCCCATTATTTGTGGTTTTTGATTCCTAATCTGAAATTCTCGTGGTTTTGTTACAAATCTTGAAAAAGAAGGAACACTTAATAAATGTCACTTTGTACAAGAATGAGGAAATCCTGAAAGTTGTTTGAGCTTCGAGCTTCACGCTAGAAATCCTCCAGTCTGCTTCCGTAGAAGAGGAAGGGCAGAAGGAACACACGAGTAATGTACGTTATAAATGTGGTTTACTTTCAACAGATTTTCTGCAGGATTTGGCACATATTTTTGCAGCATTTCTTAACGGAATTCTACGGTGGCTTGTCGTGTTCTACACACTTGAAAATAACATTCCTGACTTTCTCTTTAAAATAATCTTCCAACACTTCCTCTCGTAACTAGTTAGTCTTGACGCATCAAAGTCGGGTAACTGTGTTCATAGTAGTTTATGTTTTGTGTGTGTACTTGTATTTAGTAACTCTACTTGAGACTTGAGTTCTTCCAGGAGTTGTCCTTTGTTGTCTCATCTTTACCATTGAAACAGACTATAACATATCGGTCCCCGTTAAAGCCTCCTCGGACTTGAGTGTGTTTGTGCATGAATTTTGTATGATTCCTGGATTCCTGGACAAGGAGTAACCAAATTCAAAGTCCTTTGGGAAAGTCTCCTCCAGGTTCCTTCCATCATGACAACAAAAAACCAACCATTTTTGAGTGTGCATTGCATCCAAATCTCGGTCTGCCGTATGACACATAAACTAAACTTTAAAGCAACGAACTTTCAGCCATCACGACCAGTTGTAGCACAAGTCTTCCCTTAATGCAACACAATTTCAGCATACAAAACTTTTTAAAAGACTTGTACAGTCTTAATGTGCAAAGTCCGCCAATTCCCTGTAAAATACGATTCGGTGCAGCGATTTTTTTTCTAGAATTGTTGCTACAACGGCCTTCAAACTACAAATCCTTTACAGCAGTCAGTTGACTCAGTTGGCTTTCTTCGGCGTATCTTTACAAACACACATTGCACACTGTGCAAACACTTCAACTTTCCAATCTTTATAGTGAAATGCTTTTACACGCGATTATCTTGAGTTTATTGTTGCAAAATAGTCGATTAATCTTGACCTGCAACTTTATTGCAAGTGATACGCTCCTATCATGGTCGTGTAAAGAAGAGGATCCACTTAAATAATGCGAACTGTTTGCGAATTTAGATCAAACCACTTTCACACACTCCCTAGAATAATGTCAGTCACCGCAGTCACAAATTGTTTTTGAAGATGTACACGAGCATAAGGACCACAAGGGTTTCCTGCGAAGTCATTAAAGAAATTACATAACACTAAAATGAGTTGACTTTGATGTAAAATGAAGCAAATTCCTAGAAATCTTCTGTTAGGTAGAATAGTAGGTTTCAAGTTTCACAAAAAAGGATTGGAATTCTTTAGCCTGAAGACCCGAGAATAAATGAGCTTTGTACCCGAACTGCCCAAATCGTGGTTTGATCACGATAAACCAAACATCAAACTGCTACTGCTAGTCAAGTTGATAAACAGAATTGAACTGTAAGTTGAAGTAAATAGAACCCGGACTTATTATTGGATCTAAGCCCGTGTACGACTGACTGAAGGAAAAGCCAAAGAACCAAAGATCCCAAAAAGTAAAGAATCCATGAAAGATCATAGAATGAGATATGTACACGTTGTTAGATGACTGAACGGCACCCAATCCCCTTCCTTCCTAGTGTCACTTTTACATCTACCAGTTCAACCGAACCAAAACATTCTCATTACCTTAAAGCACTTATACCACTACTTAATACGCCTTATACATAATGACTTCCGAGAAGATGCAGCTACGACGAACGAGGGAAGTTACACACACACACACAGAGTCTCGAATCGGATCAGAGTATGAACGGATGAATCCACAAGCTTATAAGTTCCAAAGTACTACACACAGAGAGATACTTCAAGAAGATACGAAAATCTCTCCTCAAGAAAGTCACCACAAGAAAGATACGTTCGAACGATAAACCCCGTGTCTTTCAAACTTGCAATATGTGTAATCATTGCATAGCATCGTGGTTATGCAATAGATTAGATATGCTTAGGTACGTACCACTGGTACCACCAACACTCTCCTACTTCTTCTCTGAATCCGTAACATTGAAGATGAGACATTTTACGGATACTATTCGATGAGTCAAAGTGTCTTCTTCATGCATCTGTTCATCCTGTGTAAAATTGTACAGTGAGAGAGAGAGGAGAAGGATGTCAAGTCTTGAGTCTTGAGGACAAAAACAACAAGCCTGGCTTCACTCTTTCCTATTTTTTGTAACAGGCACGCGAAAATACTTTCGTCTAGAGATATACATTCACACAGTTATTGTGGATCCACGCAGAAAGGAAAAAAATCTAAGGGTAAAAGTTCATTCTACACTTTTATTTTTATGGTTAAAAACTGCAGTGTGGATGTGGAATAGCCAGCTATATAACTTAAGCGTATACATTGGCTAGGCGTAAATATGTAGAAAAGTATTTTACTAGAAACTACAAATGTATTTTGTTCCGTATAATTATCCGTGTCCTCATACTGGCGGAAAAGAAAGGCACAAAAGCCCGAGGTTTCGTTTTCCTTTCAACGATAATTTTGTTTGTTTAAGATTCATTCTTCGTTAAAATATCCACAAGAGAAAACTTGTCCCGTTGTGTGCTGAGTGATTTCAAATGACTAACAATGAACTGGGAAAGATGCGATGCAGCAGCAGAGAGAGAGAGAGAGAGAGAGAAGAACCCGCAGGACCAAAATCATTTCCATTTTTGGCATCTGACAGATTTCTCATTTAGAGGAATGTGTAGTAGTCCTCTCGGGTGCACCAGAAGACCTGAATTTTGTCGTCAACTCTGCCTAAACTCAAATCAACCTCAAGAGATGCTACTCAAGATGTTTTCTTCATTTCTCCAAGACTCCCAGGGTTCACAACCCAGAAAAGTGGCTGATTAATATGAAATTGAAATTCTTTAGTTGTCTGACCTACGACGACAACTTCAAGAGAAAAATGCTGAGAAGTAAGTGAAAAATGAGTTGACACTTTTTTCCATCTGGTCATTCGTCCTCTAGAGTTTTTCTGCGATAAGCATAAGCTTAAATACATTTCTTCCAAACACCAAATAACTCATGGAGAGTGCAAGTTCGAGTGAATTACATTTTGCTCCTCCATCTGCAAGTCATATAATACATTTCAAGTATTCCACTTGTGGACAAGAGGAACTCCAACTGGGTCTCTCTCTCTCTCTTGATTTTGTTGAATTGTATGCAAATATCTTTGAAAGTGGAGGCATTGTGTGTAGTCTCAAGTTATTTGTAAAAGATGAGACTGTTCGCAGAATTGCAGTAGCACAGTAGCAGTATTGCGTAAATGATGGGTTACGGTCTTACAGAGTTCTGTGGGTTGTGGACTTGTGGAGGAAGCCAGGAAACCAAACAAAATCCACACATTCACTTGTAATAAGTGAAATCACGAAGGAAAGAGATTTTTCCACCATTTTATTTTTATAGATCTCCTCATATCTCAAGTCAAGTGATTTGGCCTCTATTCTGAGGATGGAGGACAGGAAAGTTGAATTTGAAAAAGGAAATATTTTTTCTTCTGGACTCCTTTATTCTCAATCAACTTCTTCTTGGCTCCCACTTCACCAACTTTGTTTGCTTGGGACTTTTCCTCTCACGCGAGGAATCATTCTTCTTCTGTTGGACAAATAATCTCAACTCTACTTTCTCCTTTTATAAGAGAGAGAGAGAGAGAGTCCTGGAGTACCCGGAGTATCTGTACTTTACGGATTTCTTTCTCCACACACATATTCTCTCTCTCCTCCTTCAGATTCTTGGCATTTACATAAACTCTCCGGAAACAAATAATGTGAGAAAGGATTCCACACAATCTTTCTGTATTCCAGTACGATAGAGACTCCAGAAGTACGACTGTACGACTGTTGACTGTTTCTCTGAATCCTTCTCTACTTCCTTGTAGATGGCTGCGTCTTTGCTAGTCTCTTTGGATTTCCAAAGAGTTTATTTCAGAGAGTTCTTTTGTTTCCAGGAAAAATCTGTTGGAAAGCATCCACACACACACACACACACACACACACACACACACACACACACACGGAGGGAGATGTAGTTGTTAAATGATGTGTCATTTCATTCTTTGTTTGCTATGGATCATAGACTGCGGGGTCGTAAACTTGAATCTGTTTTTGGAATGAGAAACAACTAGAACAGTAGAAACGAGGGAGCGAGCGAGTTTGGAACTGGAGGAACGTGCAGCAGAGGACGAGGAGTCTTTGGAAAGGAAGCTATTGGGACCAACGGGCGAGGAAGCACACAGACACACATTTCTTTTCGCAGTTCACATTCACATAAACGACACTCACGTAAATTTTGTGGACAGGGTGAACAAACGGAAACTACGGTGGCTCACATTTCTTTTGTTTCTGGAGATGAAAGAGGCATCGTATAAAGTTGTGAGAGATGAGGGAGGAAAGTGAGAGTGCAGAATGAGGCCACTGCATACAGAGAAACGGATGAAGTGTGACTTGTGACACAATCAGAAAAGTTTGACATTCTACAGGGACAGATTTGCACGTGTCTCAATTTCACTCCCTACACTCAATTCAGTCCCTAGACACTTCCAATATTGTTTCTCCTCCACAGACAAAGTCCTCTCGCAGATTTCATTCCTATAGGTTTTTCCTCTCGACAATATTTCTCGTACTTTATCAAAGCATTACTGACATTAGAATTCCAGTTTACCAGTACATAAAAAAGGTTAAATGCTACGAGTATTTCAAAACAATACACACATAAAGGCAAATTCACAAAAACTGTCTTGACAATGTTCACAATTTAAATTTTTATAAACTTTCATAAACTACACAATCGTCATTAAGGAGAATTAAAGCAGTTTTCAAAGCCAGTTATTATTATATAAACTTCTAAGTTTAATGTACTTTGTAGATGTATCCAACCTCCATTCTAACACGAAGCTGTAACACATTCAATTTTACTGACAATATTACAAATAAATTATTATTAATGTTGACGCATACTTACACAAGAAGGATTAAAGCTAGTCTCACTTTTCTGCCTCTTCGACAGCTAAATTACAGTTAACATTTGAGTCTAGAGATTGTATAACAACAGCATTGGCTTTAAGAAGGGCTCCTCTGTATTCAGTCTTGATGTCTCTAGCAGCATCCTCAATTCCAAGCCACGAGTACTTTTCATGTTCATCCGAAAGACGGATACCTTTGCAGGGAGATTTCAGCTGGGCAGGCCACAGCGTTACTTTCTTCATCACATTCTTGGCAGTGCTGTACTGAAATATTAATCAATTTGAACCATAAAGTTTATCCGGCTCTCTCGAAGGTAATGGAGATTTTGAGAATGAGAAGGAATACCTCGAAATATATTCTCGGAGAGTTCAACAGTTGGTAGTCTTCTTCAATTAAATTCGTTTCCTCCAGAGTCTCGCGTACTGCAGTTTCAATTTCACTCTCCATATTACCCTCTCGCCTCCCTGGAGTTTGCAAATTCAATTTACACTCATTCTCAACTTCCTACTGTACCTCTTACTGTCACGTCTACTCTCAAAGTAGACGCTTGAAAAGAGCACACACACACACACATTCAACATTGCTTAAGCTAAGACTTTTGTATGTAGGGCATTAGACTTTTAGACTAACATTCACTAACTCAAAACTCAAGACGCTGAACAAACCATGAAAAATGTATTTCTCTCTACAAGTTTCACAAGAAAATGTATAACAACGTGTGTTACTAACTGCTAACTATGTTACGTACCTTTAGGAGGACTCCAGTCGTTCTCATGAACTTTTTTCAGAAGTAAAAATTCTGGGTGAGGAGTTCCATGAAACCGGTACACGATTAAACCTCTTACGCAGTCGATCCTTCGGAATTTAGTGGACTCCATGGGACTCAAAATCTGCAAACTCAACTTTTTATCGCAGCTTAAGAAGAACTTGTGTGACGGCAGAAGGGGAAAAAATCTTAGAAAATGTAGTTAGCTTGAAATCAACAAGAAGCTGCAAGACACTCTGCTCGTGTCTGTCTTAAAGATATCTGAGAACTGAAAACTGAGACAAATTATGTCTGAGGAGAAGTAGAAATGTTTGAGTTAACTAATAAATGACTAATCAGAGCAGTGTGTTAAGCGAACAGCAATGACAGTTAGAATTTTAGAATGGTTAGAATTTTAAAACACTTGCTTATGGGGAAGCAAATGTTGAGCCATATGACGTTAAGCTACCAACTGCAAGTGATATGGTGTGCAGAATTGAAAGGATTTCATAAATGTTAAAATGTGCATTTGTATGAGCCATAGATCGCGTATGAGTCAAATGATGAATGAAGGCCAAGGACGAGTTCTGGTGAACTTGGTGTCCGTTAACAATGCTAACAGAAGGTACGCGTTGAATTTGGAATTGAGTGTGTGATGTCACAGTCAAGAGTGGTCAGTCGCTTCGCTTGTTGTGTCTCTCCGAGTTGTGCAATAAAATTAATGTGTTCAGAGGTTACGTGCTTCTTTTATTGCTAATTAAATACGGAACATGTCCCTGACACCAGGCAGCTCTGTATTGATTTGCAATTGAGAACGGAAATTAAAAAAGTGTTTCAGCGTACACTTTCGCATTTGATGTGTTTATGTGTGTGACTTCTATGACTTATTGCCATCTAAATCTAAATGCAAAAATTCTGGAATGAGTATAAAAATCAGTACCCATAATTTAATACTAAATATTAGCGTACATTTCACTAGTTAACCTTTGCACTCCTGCAGAAGAGTAAAACTGAGCAGAATCTAACTATACGATTTTTAGTTTACACTTCAGTGCCCCAAACCTGTCAGGGAATTCCCGTGCATTTCTGTATCTCAGCTTATTTCCCATGTAAATTCAAATCATGTAGAAAATTGCAGAGCGTATTGTGTGAAAGAGTCCTTCATAAATTCTTCACTTCAATTTAGACTTGCAAAAGTTTTCCGTGAATAATGAAGACTAGTATAAAAATTCATGACTTGTGTTGTCTCAAACTTCCTCCTTTGTGTATATCAGACTCTCTATCTGCTCTGTTAAAGCCACTGGTTAAAGCATGTGTCTTCCCTTTCCCTACAGCAATATTGCTTTCTTTCCTCTCGATTTCATTATTCTGTCACTTTCTGCCTTCTAAAAGTGACACACTGACACTGCAAATGAATTTAGACGTGCAATACGGCTCTCCTCTCCAATAAAAGGACTTTTCCCTACCCTTACCAAATAAAAGCCAATATTTTGACTTTTTGAGCTTTGAGCAGAATCCTAAGTTTAATGCAGTCATCTTCGCAGTTTGCAACACAACGTCGTCCAAAGAATTCTTGAGAAACGACGAGGAATCCTGCAGAATGCCAAATTTCGACAGATCCTCCTTCTTTGATTCCTCGTCAAGTTATCTTCATTTTCATCTTGTAGTCTTCTCAACCATGAAAGAAACACTCTCATTTCTTTTGCATTTGCATTTTACTTATCCTCTCGTAGTGTTATGAAGCACGCTGAGCTGTCCTGCTTCCACAAGAACTGGAAATGAACTCACCAGGGCAGATGAGCAGAGGGGAGGAGGAAAAAGATCCATGAAACTAAATTCTCAGCAGTTCTTTGTTCATTCCACCGGTAGGGAAGAACTGGAAGAAGAAGAAGAGAGAGAGGCCTTTGGAGTTTTGGCCCACTTTCAAATGAAGTTGGATCTATAGACAAGAGGGCATTTTATATGCACTGAATTGAAAGTGATTTCAAAAAGATGTAATAAACCAAAGATGAAAGACAGATTTCATTTTGAATTCAAATAGAAATAACTCTCAACATTGAAGAGCAGAGGGCTCTTCGAAATATACACAAGGACTGCTATAGCTCTTCTAATTATATAATTCTGTGGTATTTACTTATATGTACGGAGTTAGTGGGAATTTCATTGCATAACCGAGTACTCTAAATCTAAATGTCTGTGTTACTCGTACTACTCCAGGTCCACAACTCCATGCAAGCTAATTTGAGGCCAAAGAGTAATTTCCAAAATGAACGAGAGACTTAGAAGTTAGTAACATTCATAAAGCACCTATATAAACTATTCCGTTTGTTCGTGAATTTGTGATGCTTTTACATCATGTACATTTATGTTACACTTCTGTGGTGTGCTTAGGCAAATAAGAAGTGAAGAAGTCTGTTACATGTAATTAAATGGGATTCAGCGGTTGGTTACTTTGCCTTTGGTGGATGATGTTACTTCTTGATGGTGTTGTTGGTTATGTTAAATATTATAAGTATGTTCATTCAGTTCAGTACATTTGGTTGAGAACGGTTACGACGTCTCCTCTTGAGTGAGGAAAAGCTTTTTTGGTCTGCTTATCTTGAGACGAAAAAGAGTAAAGAGTGTGTGCACGGGTGGACGAAGACGCATAAAAGTAGAATGGGTGAATGTGTGTGTGTGCAGAGCAGAGTTTTTGGTAGATTTAGGTTTTATTTATTAATATATTCGAGTTATCTTTTGTGCACATCAGTGAGCTTTAATGCGGAGGGAATCCTACATTATGACGAGATTGTCGTCTTGATTTCAGAATTTCAGCTTGGATGAATCATCTTTCTTGGGAGACTTCTCTTTCCACCAGAACTCAAATAATGGGAAACGAAAACTTTCTTTGGCAGAGCAGAGAGTCTTTTGCCGTTTGACCAGACCCCTTGAACTCTTCACTCGCTCAACTTTCGAGTATAAATTAACTTTATTTGGCTTGAAATCGCTATTCATGCCTTAAAACTGCCAACCTCAATCTCCTTCCTTGGAATCGTTTAAGAAGATGCCACACATTCGGTCCAAAACCTCCAAGAACCTTCTGCATACAATAGAGAGGAGGCTCATGATCCTTAGTCTTAGGAGGAGAAAGCTTGGAACTAGGATTAGAAAGTTTAAGTGTATTTCACAGGCACAGAGGAATGAGTTTGCTTAAATGTAAACCATAATGGGTGATGGAATGAGTATCGACTTTTGTGGCCAGAAAGCATTCCAACATCTCCAACACTCACCCTCTCTGTGCTTTACTCTGTTTACATTAAACTTGGAATTTCCATTCATTAGCTTCTCTAGTTCGTGAATTCGTAAGCAGGTTGCAGGTAATGGAAGAATTTAGCTAATCCTTTCAATGTACTTTAGAATAATGATTATTGCAAATTGTTAAGCTGCAATAAATCTGTTCGAATTGTTTGGGGTAGCTAGAGATCAATATAATTAATCTTGTATTAACCTTTGGATTGCATTTTTAACTCTGCACTCCCACAGGCATCAAAACTCCAACTGCAGAAAAGGAAAACTTGCAGACATGACACAAAGCACGGTGCTTAAGGTTTGCAAAACCTGTAGTCTTCAAAAGTGAAGTCGTGCATTGGGTGATTAATGGTGATTGA